>CM069443.1:12104988-12202127 GCA_035610835.1 Ophiura sarsii
GTATTGTAGGCTATGCGTCGTAATAACTCCACACAAAAAGTATCGAGACACGTTCACATGATCCAATTAGTTAACGGCCCGAAAGGGTATGGATTAATCCTGAGACTAGTATACCTGAAAGGTATACTAGTCTCAGGATTAATCGAAGTCAATAACCCAGTGCATAATTGTTTTTTGGCGTATTTTGACACCTCGATTGTTGAGATGCCTTAGGGGTGTGCCACTTAGCTTGCCGATCGGAAGCCACTTTAATTTTAAATTTGGTCGGCATAGAATTGGTGCGCTATACCGATAAGGCGTGATTGTAGCAGACGACGCGACGCTGGCCACGCGTCTCTCAGTCTCAGACGACCCCAATTGGCAGCGGGAGTGCACCATTTTGAATTATACATAACAGTCATCGCCCGGTTAACGATGAAAATTCTTCTAATATGATGAATGTGTCAAATGATAAGATTAACATTCGCAATTACATGTTATCCACCGGTTATCCATACGAATTCAAAATTTAGGCTTCGCGTGACCACCGTCGTCTGTGTAAAGCTACAGCGCCACCAACCTATGCCGACCAAAACTGACGTTAAACCAGGTTAAACGCGTTAAATCAGGTAAACGCCGGTCCAGGGGGTGTGCCAGTGAGCTTGCCGATCGGGTCCACTTTTAAATTAAAATTTGGTCAGCATAGAACTGGTGGCGCTATACTGATCAGGCGTGATTGTAGCAGACGACACGACGCTGGCCACGCGTCTCTCAGACGACCCAATATGTCAACGGGAGTGCACTATTTAGAATTAATTTTAACAGTCATCGCCCGGTTAACGATGACAATTCTTCTAATTATGATGAATTTGTCTAAATGATAAGATTAAACATTCGCGATTACGTGTTATTCACCTTATTCATTACGTATTCAACATTTAGGTTTCGCGTGGCCACCGTCGTCTGTGTAAATCCTCAACGCCCTCAAACCTATGCTGACCAAATATTACGTTAAACTGGTTAAACACTGTTAAACGCGTTAAACGCCGGTCACCGACACATTCCGATGATTACCATAATTTATGTAATTTATGCAAACGGCACCGTTTTCGCTACGTGTGTTAGTATAGGACTTTCCTATCCCAAAATTAATAGTATCCCTGGCCGGTCACCGACACATTCCGATACCATAATTTATGTAAATATGCAAAAGGGACCGTTTTCGCTACGTACATGTACATCTGTATAGCACTTTCCTATCCCAAAATCAATAGAATCCCTGATCCGTTGTTGTGTCCTGAGACTAGTATTATACTAGTCTCAGGTTGTGTCCCTATAGAAGCAGGCATAATTACTGTTTTGAATGATCAGATTTATGCTTTACACACGCTGTTGTGATTGTAGACAATGATAGTGGACACACAAAGTACTGATGATAAAGAAAGTCATGGCAAAGTTGAAGTGGATGAAAACAATAATCTGCGTTGTGAAAGGACACATTATCTTTATTTTCTGAGTGTACATATGTTGCATTTTTGTACACGTGTGTAAAGTATAAACCTGTTTATTCAAAACAATAAATGGTCATTTCAAAACAATAAATGGAAACCTGCATTTATTGTCTATAGGGATGATTTTCACTTTTGAAACTGCATGACCTTTGAAATAACATAACCCCGCTCCGCAACATCCGTATCTCGACAATCAAGGTGTCAAAGTATGCCGAACAAAATTATGCACTTGGTTATTTGCTTCGATTAATCCATACCTTTCGGGCCGTTAATTATTGGATCATTTAAGTGTCTCGATACTTTTTGTGAGGAGTTTTAGTTTTATATCTATAGTCGTAAGAGAGCTCCCTTCACGGTCCCGTACAATTCACGAAAACATGGACATGCAATTGTGGTTATATCATTTGAATGGGATGATATCGCCATATCAATCAACCGTTCGACTCCTCCAAAATTGTTTGGGTAAAATTATTGATTAAGTTGGGACCCTATTGCGTCACATGTATACATTTGACAAAAATACATGTGATAATGCTCTAAGCCTAATAACTCAAAAAAATATAAATCCAAAGTGTTCAAAATGATACATTGTTCGAAAGCTGAAATATCTAGTGTTTGTTCCAGTATAGTATACAGGGTGACTTAGGAAATATATAGGGTGTAACAAAAGAAATATTACTATGAAATGTAATTTACTGCATGCTTCCTATAATTTAAAATAGTGCATTGAAATAAATATTGAACCCCAGATTTGAGAAGCAAAAGGCAAGGCCCTTCCGGTTATACTAATCAAAATTGAACTATAGGCCAGTTCTCAAGACCTACTTTTTTGAAGAATAAGAAAAAAACAGTTCCTAAGCTTCCTAAGACCCGATTTTTCGTCATAAAATCCACTTAGTTCAGTTCTGTAGCCCCACCCCTTTTTTTTGCCTTTTTGAGACCCTGTGCGGCACACGCATACGTTCAGGCGACACGCCATGGTGTGACACAGGGCCTTTAGACACTTGGAACCATCTGGGTTAGGTTGTATGAATAACAAATTGAAGCCCATACCGTGATCACACAAGATATGTTTGATTGAGTCAAGCCCGTTTTCCATCTTAATTGAGTACCGAATCATGAATAATAAACATTGTATTTAGTAATAATTTAGACCATCTGTGACATATTGTTGGATTCTGGCTAATGTGCCAGATAAACTTGATTGTTGTTGTCAATAAAGAAAAGTTAGTAATGAGGTAAATGGCGCTGTGCGGCATATGGCAAATGCCACGCGTCCTCCGAAACACCCGGGAATAACATTATATCATTCATCCCACCATCAATGTATTTTTCGCACACTAGCTTCCACGTGAATACTGTGTGCAGCTCACTCAGTTGTCAAACCCTCTTCATGTTGATACTTTTGCTAGTGTTCAGTTCTTTGGTCACGGGTTCAAATCTCTATAAATGTCAAATAAATGTTGGTTATTTTAGTCCGTTGATCATCAATCTTTATATAGGCCTAACTTTTTTTAATTTCTTATGGAGACAGACCTTCGTATAATATCACTAACTGGTCTCAAAAACCAGTGCATGGAAAATCCATTGTGTGAATTGCCTTTTTTCTCATGATAATTCCCCCATAAAAAGCTGTGTAAATATAGCATCATTTTAGTAACGGTAAAATATTCAGTTTTCGGTATTTATAAATGATTAATGACATCTTTAGTCTTCACACTAAGATGTCGCCTGTTAAGAAGCCTTGAAATAGCAGTAAACTTCGAACAATTTGGTATGCTTTATAGCTTAATTGAAGCCATTTGAATTTTAGGGCCCGGCGCCCGGCCTGTATGGACGGCCATTTTGGATTTTGCTGTCTCCTGGGAGTTCCCCACACTTTTGCGAGGGACATGGGGCTAATCTTTTTCTAAAAGGTCCATAGAAGTAAAATCAATCGTCAAACCTTTGGGACCTAAGGGAGCAGTTCCATTTATACGCGATAAATTTATCGCGACTGTATCGGGGCCTGATATGTTTTGGACCCGATGTTTTTCAAGTTGATACGCGATAAAATAGTCATCAGGCCCCGATAAAATAGACATCGGGGCCCGATACGAGGCCTCTGCCATACCCTGGGGTATATTTAGCAAATAGAGCGGGACATTGTTTAGCAAATACACGAGGATAATACAATTTACGTTAAACATCCATAATCAATAACATTATCTCTAAAAACATGAAATGCTGAATTTGTACCTTACAACTAGAATAAATAACCCGAAGCTCTATTTACATACCGACCACTTATCTTTCGTTATATTTAAACAGGCGGTAATACGCTACTCGATAAATAATCCTTTGCTACTCGCAACTGTACGCGCTAAAAATCTCATCGGGGCCTGATAAAAAAAACTCATCGGGGCCCGGAACATTCTCGCAATTTTTATCGCGTACAAATGGAACTGTTCCCTAACTATAAAGGCTTTAATGCTTCGTGTACCCGGGTCGTGTACACGTCAGTTCCATTTGAATTTTAGGGCCCGGCCTGTATGGAGGCCAACCCCCGGGTGGGGGGGGGGCACTCAACTTTTTTTTGGGTAGGGGTGTGCCGCCCAGGGTCTCAAAAAGGGGGCTAAAGAACTGAACTGAGTGGATTTTATGACGAAAAATAGGGTCTTAGGAACTGATTTTTTTCCAAAAAATAGGTCTTGAGAACTGGCCTATAGTTCAATTTTCGATTTATTTTGGTTTAAGAACGCAACATTTTCGAAAAATTGGGGCTTTGGAACACAAAATTGGTGCTTTGGAACGCAAAATTTCGCGATTTTTGAATTTTCAATAAAAATGGGGTCTTAAGAACTGATGCAGGCTCAAAAGGGGGGTCATAAGAACTAGCAGCAGAGGGTGAAAAAGGGGTCTTCAGCGCGGCACATACCTATACCCTTTTCAAATGTCAGTGCCCCCCCCCCCCCCCCGGGGGGCCAACCCGGTCAGAAGGTATAGTTGTGTTAATTAGATCTATTTCGGGATCCGGGAGTATATAGACATATCTTAAAAGATCCGCGAGTCAATTATTTCCACCAGGTTGTTATAACAAACCTAGTAACCGCACTCATAATTGAATTGTACAAACACCTATTCATTAATTGACATGGTCAACCATTTCTAACAATTAAGCTAAAAGCTATCGCTTTTATTTTTTGCATGTAGTGTACATCGATTGAATAAACAAGCAAAATGTCACCAAGATAAACCTTTCAGGTTTGAGTACAGCGCATGGCTTTATTGACATTCGCAATCTCAAGGTGGCAGCCTTTCCTATCAACCTACAGTTATATTTATCTTCAACATGTTCAAGAAACTACCACCTGCTTGTGGTCTGCAGTGATATGTTATTGTTAATGGCCATTTTTCAAAATAAAGTGTTGCGCAAAACTTCTTTTTCGCTGGACAGTCTTAACATGACGAAAAAGGAAATAAATCTTAGATAAAGCTAAGATATCTGAGCCTAAAATATCCTGATATTTCCTTGAAAATTAAATACAAGTTTATTGGAAAGCGAACATTAATTTGGTGCACCGTGCCGTTTGCTTGAAATATGATGACATAGTCTAAGACTGACCGATGGTAAGCTAGCTCATACCCAGCTCATCATCCCACCAATGATATGACCGATGGTAAGCTAGCTCATACCCAGCTCATCATCCCACCAATGAAAGGAGGGTTACGATGGTAAGCTAGCTCATACCCAGCTCATCATCCCACCAATGATACAAGGAGGGTTACAATGGTAAGCTAGCTCATACCCATCTCATCATCCCACCAATGATACAAGGAGGGTTACAATGGTAAGCTAGCTCATACCCAGCTCATCATCCCACCAATGATAGGAGGGTTACAACAGCATGATGTTGCCGGCAGAAACCCAAACCGGGTGAGTACTGAACTACCGTTAATTTTCCAAATTGACTATATATTTATATTTAGCATTGTTTAGTGTGCATTTAACTTTGTACCCAATTTCCAGGGCCAATTTCCGGGAATAATTTGAATTCCTTCCCTTTGTATAGGCCTATTTTGCCAATTAATTAAAAATTTTAATCTACTCAGGATCCATCTGGTATTATGATGTTCTTCTGTGCATTGGGTGGGGGCGGGGTGCGACAGGGGGACATTTCCCCCCTCCCCCTAAAATTACACCGTCTGTACAAAACACATGTCGTCGGTACATTCGTAATTTTGACCAAGCGATTTTTTTTGGCCAGTGATGAAGACAACCACATCGCAACCCCCCACCCCCCCCCCCCCCCCCACCACCCCCCCCCCCAAACCCTAACCCTTAACTTCCCTAACCAGGGTTGGTCCACCAAGGGTCGGTCCGTCTACCCCGGGACTGTCTACCCCGGGCATGCCGGGTGGAAAGTCATGTGGGTATTTCCATTGCTGCATATATATATATTGACCCCATGCAACCATTTAATGACCCCGAGTGGTCGTTTAACCAAGGTGATCATTACTGACCCCAAAAGACTATTTATTGACCTCAAATGATATTGTATAAATGACCCAAGCGACAATCTAATGACTGCGGGAAAATCAAATGACTCAGGTCAGTTAAAGGTAGATGACCCGATCATATTTTCGTAACACAGAATTATTTCAAACATACGGAGATTTTCATATCATATAAAAGCTCGTATTTTTCTCATCATCATACTGAAATTTGACGGCCTAATTCGGTATAATGACAGAGAAATCGACGAAATAGCGTTGAATTACCGCGAATGGTTACCACGCCGATATAGTTTGTGTACTACTCAATGGGTACAGTTCACAGCATCTTGTGCGTCTAAAATAAGAACCATATAATAGCTATGCATCTCAAATTTTGGGACACGACGTTTTTAAGGATGACCTTTCATGTACAGGGTGTCCCAAAAGTCTATGCACGACTTTGAAGCTTTGTATTTTACAAAATATATGTCGTATTGAAAATATGAATACATATTTAGAAAGAGGGGATGTGGGAAATAATGTTGATACCAAACATTGGAGTAACATCTGTTTGTAATGCCACCCTAGAAGTAAAATATGTATTACTGCAAAAAAAGTAATTTTATACTTCGGAGGAATAAAGTTCATAAATCCATACCTATTGAGATTAACAAAAAGACGGGTAGAGTTGGTTACACGGAAAGTGAACCGTCAATTGTAATATTTATAATTTTACATTACAGTGATCCTATCATAATATCAAACTATATCTGTCCGCTGCTCTAATGTTTTGTTTGATCTGAATCTTGTATGGAAACTTCTTCAAGTCCTTACGCAAAATTCTGTGAACAGTTGATCTTTTAATCTTGTTTTCTGCGGAAGGTCGGCGAATAGATCTCTTTGGACTTTTGGCTACTGCATGTCTTATGACATCAATGTGACTTGTTGATCTACCAGTCTTTCTACCACATCGATACAAATCATGCACAGTTCCCGTGTTCAAAAATGTATCCATCAACTTCAGAATGGATATTCTTCCTGGTGCGCGTTTCACTTTGAAATGTTTTCTGAATTTTTGTTGAGTAAGTTGAACTGAATTTGATTTAGCGTAGAACCATACAATTTGTATTCGGTTATCTATGCTGTTAACCATCTTGAATGAAGACTTTTGCTGTGCAATGTTGTCTACTACGCCTATTTATGTTATGAGTGACCGAGTTTGGTAATAACATAAATGTTGCAAGGTAAGCAGTGAAACTGTGACTAATGCTTTCATACTGTTAATTTATGCGCACCTGATTTTAGCAACAATGTGTGGTACTTGGTATGAGTTGGTCTGGCACATGGCCAAAACTTTCAACCAGTTTCATAAAGTTGTGGGTTCACCAATAGGGTTGTGTTTGGTATTAAAATAATTTCCTAAGTCTCGTCTATCAAAATTTGGTTACATTTATACCATATGATTTATATTTTATGAGATATGGCTCTTCAAAAACGTGCATAGACTTTTGGGACACCCTGTAGAATAGAAAACTTCAAGTTGAAAATCGGAACATCTACCTTTAATTATCCCAGGTGATCGTTTGATGAACCCAAGTGATCATGCAGCTGAAAGCAATATTTGAATTGATCATTTCATGATAACCTATTCATTTTAATGACCCTCAAAGAGCTCATGTCATAGTTCAATTTCGCCAAGCAATGGTGGACCAAGTCTGCCGTTGATTCTAAGTCTATATTATTAAACAATCCACTGTAAAGCTAGAATCAATGACAAATGACACCTCAACCATCCTATATGTAGATTGCTACAGATATTAAAATGTATAATTATACTCCTCACAAAAAGTATCGAGACACTTAAAAATGATCCAACAACAATTAACGGCCCGAAAGGGTATGGATTAATCGAAGCAAATAACCCAGTGCATAATTTTGTTCTGCGTATTTTGACACCTCGATTGTTGAGATACGATGTTGCGGGGCGGAGTTATTATTATTTCAATGGTCGTAGGTCCAGTTTCAAAAGTGACAATCATCCTTATAGACAATAGGTTTGCAATTATTGTTTTGAATGATCAGGTTTATGCTTTACACATGAGTACAAAAATGCAACATACACTCAGAAAATGAAGATAATGTGTTCCTTTCACAACACAGATTTATTGTTTTCATTCAACTTCAACTTTGCCATGACTTTATCTTTATATCTTCATAGTCGAGCGGCGGCTCCCATAGACACTGTACTTATAAGCGTGGCACCCCTCTTGCTCACGATGTAAATGTAACCAAAACAAGATCATTGAATCTTATAATTATTAAATAATATATAGACTCGGACAAACTGGCGAGAATTAAATTAACAAAGACCTTAAAAATACACAGCCCCGAACCCGAGCCCTCTCGCTATCGCGGCGATTGGTCCTGATCTTATAATTATTATCAGGAATCACTAGGGGTGTGAGATTTGTTGTAGTGTCATATTTTTAAAGAAATAATGAAATAATGAATCTCAGCCGGTTATTTTGTAAAATAATTTCGCTGAATATAGTACATCACTATAATATGGCATCGATCCATTGACTACGGGAAAATCAACGTATTTTCATGGTGGCGTTGCCATCCACAACCAATATCACTAACCTTAGCTGTATACAAAATTCTTTTTAGTTTGCGTCTAATGTATTATGTATAGGCCAATGTTAAAATGTTGCAATAAACAACATTAAAAGGCCAAAATCTATCTGAAAAAATTATCGTATATAATATACATATGGTCACAGGTCACTAGGTATATCAAATAAGGTGGAGCCGTTTCAAAAAATCCTTAAAATCGTGATACGTGTCTCTATTTTAAATAGAAGTTGTCAAAAAATCATAACATTTTTGGTATCATATTAAAGACAATTTATCCAGCTACCGAATAAAAAAAAGATTAAAGCTACAGTGAAGTTATCAATCTAAACGTCGAGTGAGTCAAGGGTGGAGCCGGTGGGTGAGGCGCCGGTGGGTGAGGCGCCCATAGGTTTCTACACGAAATAGCGGGAAACTAGAACTTTTGAAATTGATGCCATTTTAAAAGTATACATAGGAAAGTTTTCAAACTTCTCATATGTGTTAATAACATGTGCCTGCTACTATGAATAATAATATTGAATTGTTATCTAGACATTCTCTACTAGAATATGATGTTTAATTCAGGGAGTGTTTTAATGTAAAAAATACACAGTTTTATTCATTTTATTGATTAAACAATGGCCAAATCGCAGTCTCTCTATTTCATTTGTGTGACTCTTCGGTCCTTTTCTACCCTGGGTAGTAAAACATTTAACTAAAAAAGCCAGAAGTGTTTCTTCACAGAATTGTTCATAGATTTATGAAAAATTTGCTATTTAGACCTATTTTGGACCACCCTGTATTCAAAATAAAAGGAACTTTAATGATATTCATGTAGTTCATTTTGATAACCATTTTCCTTAAAATTAAATAGTCCATGCTAACTAAATTTCATAGAATATTATATATACAATCCTTCATTTTATGCATTATTTCATCATCATTTTAGACACCCTGTACTTTTCCTGTGTACATTTTGGGCAGGTGATTCTTAGCAAATTTGGTAGCACCTTCTGCGGTTGTTCTGATTTTGGTGACTATCTTCAGCTAAACCCTAATTGTACAAACTATCAAAATATTTTGTGAGGAGCAAAAACGATCAACTTTTTTATGTTCCACCCTGTAAAAATGTTACACACCCTGTATAATTTGATTCTTTTTTGCAAAAATGAAAAACCTTGAATCATAAGCTTTCCAACAATATATAGTTTGTGGGTCATTAAGTATGTAAAACTTAAGTTTTGTCCCGTTTAATCAGAATTGGTGCATTTCTCAACATTATTAGAAGTGAAACATTTTTTTGGACCAGTTTGTGACTTCTGACCACATACACTTTATTTGAGACCATGCATATATTTTTAAGACCTTTCGATGATACACAGCACGAGAAGAAAGAACTAATTGGGGTATCTCTCTGTGTGTGTATAGCCAGGATTGACGGGGCTATCGATCGCACAGTGCAAATGGTTGGGTTGTACGATATTGTGCGGGGTATTTAATTGGTCCTTTTGATCGCGTGCTGTGTATTGGAAATGAGACTTTTGATCTCGTGCTGTGTATTGGAAATGAGACTTTTGAAAATAGGATTTTTTTTCTTTAAATGGCGCTAATCATGGTTTATCTTTGTTGTTAGGGGGCAAATTTGGTATCAAATTATGCCTAAAAGATTCATCTAAATGCCTATCAAGCCTGTTTGGTAAAAAAAAATGAATGTTACTCAAAATGACATAAACAAAGTGGTATACTTTCTTTTGTTGAACCCTTTAAGATTCAATGAACTTGTTTTGGTTACATTTACATCGTGAGCAAGAGGGGGTGCCACGCTTAAGTGGAAGCCGCCGCTAGACTATCAGTACTTTGTGCCTCCACTATCATTGTCCACAACAACGTGTGTAAAGCATATTAAACCTGATCATTCAAAACAGTAATGCAAACCTGCTTCTATAGGGATGATTGTCACTTTTGAAACATTAAATAAATGACAATAACTCCGCTCCGCAACATCGGATCTCAACAATCGAGGTGTCAAAATACGCGGAACAAAATTACAGTGTCTATGGGAGCCGCCGTTAGACTATGAAGATATAAAGATAAAGTCATGGCAAAGTTGAAGTTGAATGAAAACAATAAATCTGTGTTGTGAAAGGAACACATTATCTTCATTTTCTGAGTGTATGTTGCATTTTTGTACTCATGTGTAAAGCATAAACCTGATCATTCAAAACAATAATTGCAAACCTATTGTCTATAAAGATGATTGTCACTTTTAAAACTGGACCTACGACCATTGAAATAATAATAACTCCGCCCCGCAACATCGTATCTCAACAATCGAGGTGTCAAAATACGCGGAACAAAATTATGCACTGGGTTATTGGCTTCGGTTAATCCATACTCTTTGGGGCCGTTAATTATTGGATCATGTGTAATAATAAGCTAATTTAAGTAATTTAACATTTTCGATTGGTGTCTGGGGTGCAATGGGGGGGGGGGGGGGGGGGGCAGTCGATCGATCGAGCGATGAATCGATTGATTGATTGATTGATTGATTGATTGATTGATTGATTGATTGATTGATTGATTGATTGATTGATTGATTGATTGATTGATTGATTGATTGATTGATTGATTGATTGATTGATTGATTGATTGATTGATTGATTGATTGATTGATTGATTGATTGATTGATTGATTGATCGATTGATTGAGTGATCGATTGATCGATTGATCGATTGAGTGATTGAGTGATTGAGTGATTGAGTGATTGAGTGATTGAGTGATTGATTGAGTGATTGATTGAGTGAGTTTAATTTAATTTAGTTTAATTTAATTTAATTTAATTTAATTTAATTTAATTTAATTTAATTTAATTTAATTTAATTTAATTTAATTTAATTTAATTATAATTTAAGTTAAGTTAAGTTCAAATTATTTTAAATTAACAGGTTTTATTTTATTTCATTTTATTTTATTTATGCAAACTGCTTAAATATTAGTTTAGTTTAGTTTAGTTTAGTTTATTTGAATATTTAATTTTATTTATATATATTTTATTTTATTGATATTTGAATATTTAATTTTATTTATATATATTTTATTTTATTGATCGATTGAGTGATTGAGTGATTGAGTGATTGAGTGATTGAGTGATTGAGTGAGTGATTGAGTGATTGATTGAGTGAGTTTAATTTAATTTAGTTTAATTTAATTTAATTTAATTTAATTTAATTTAATTTAATTTAATTTAATTTAATTTAATTTAATTAATTATAATTTAAGTTAAGTTAAGTTCAAATTATTTTAAATTAACAGGTTTTATTTTATTTCATTTTATTTTATTTATGCAAACTGCTTAAATATTAGTTTAGTTTAGTTTAGTTTAGTTTAGTTTATTTGAATATTTAATTTTATTTATATATATTTTATTTTATTTTATTTTATCTAAGTGATACTTAAATGACATGCTGCATTGAAAGTGATTGACCTGTTACTTCCCCATTCCACATGACATCAACTGGGGGATCGCATCCCTAATTCAAATACCTCAGTTTTTACTATAGTTGCATTTGTCTCCTTCCCCATCACAATTTTACTTTAAATATCGTTGTTTGATTTTAAAACTATGCTCTATAAAACCTTGAAATAATGCTAATTGTTAAGTCAAGGATTTTTATTACTATCTGAGACTAATAATATACTAGGTACCAGTGGCGTAGCCAGGTTTTTCTCAGTGGGGGGGCAAAGGGGGGGCCGGGAGTTTTGGTGGGGGGGCAACAACCAAATTGAGGATTGAATTTCCTTGTGTTGTGAATAGGTTAGTCCCAAATTATTTCAACTGACATTTCCCACAGGGGGGGCAACAGGGGGGGCAGAGAACCCCACAGGGGGGGCAGCTGCCCCCCCCCCCTTGCCCCCCCTTGGCTACGCCACTAGGTACATGTATATTAGTCTCAGTTACTATGTCATTGTCAAGTTCATTCTCCTAAACAGAAATTCCGGAATGTAATTAAATACGCATCCATGCACTTGGTAAAAATATGTTAGCGATATAATGAAAATCTACACTTCTCTGAGACTGAAATTAAGCATGCACATGCATAAATGAATTCTAAGTTTACATTTCAAAAATGAAATATATGACGAGATTTATGCACATGATCCCGAATTGAACTATGAGCCTGTCCTGTGTACGCGTCGCATGCCCACCAATTATTGTTTCACGTTGCTTGGCGACTGACAACTGAACCCAAGAACCTCTTGATAACCTTTATGAATAAAGTCCCCTAAAGTTATATTGATTATGTCGAGCTATTGAATGAAAAAGCAAGCACATATTATTATTCACATTGTACTAGAATTGATTTATCTCTATATCACACAAACACACACATGTTAATGTCACCACCAGCCATGATAGATGACCTGGTACGTAGATGTCTGCGTGTGATGTCAACACAGATATATACGGATAAGGAAATCGATTACAAATTAATGAGTCAATAAACAGGATCCAGAGGAAATAATTGCGGAATTTACTCTTGAAATGATATCATTTTGATGGAGAAAAGTGCGGCAAATAATGCCTGAAGTAGCTAATTTCGTCGAGAACCAAAACGTTGTGGTGCACGCTTTATTTATTGGGAGTATTTATGCATCCATTTGATCAGCAGCTATAGACAGACATAACATTTGGCATAGAATTATTTTGTGATATATCTATTTGAGACCTACGCTGTGAGATAACATGATTATAGAGCTGTGATGTTATCTGTTATCTTATTATTGAAATATCACGACGTGTAATTCGATTTGCTGTAGTGGATCATACAGTGTGAATGTGACAAGGAAGAGCTTCTGATACTCTGGAGTCTGGAACTGCCAAAGAATACTGATTGCTGTTTATAAATACTCTATGTCAGTTATTCTTTATGTCCTTTAGTTTTGTATGCAATATGTTGACAGCAATGATACATGTATACATGGTATAAAGTGACATTAAATTGGCATTGCTCTCGTTTTTCGCCTCTTCCAAATTAACTAAAAAACTAGCCTTCATCATGGGGGACCCAGTCTCTTACGCTCAAAGATACAGTGATAGACATGATAGAGCAACATCAGCAGGTTATCGTTTTCCCGTTTCTCATTCCCGTGCATCTAGTGCCTACCACGAGAACTGTGTCCCGGCAAAACAGAGAAGAGATCTCCACAGTGCACCGCCAGATGCTTCCAGGAAACTCACCAGAGTTGACTACAGAGAATGTGATGCCGTAGCAGGGGATAAGATCTGGAGGGAATCCGTAGGAAAAGAGCAAGGCGCTATAAAGAAATGGTAGGAAATGAATAGCCTGTCAAAGCCCAAATTCATGAAAATATCCTTAAATCCGGGCCTTCAATATTACATTTCAATAAAGGCTTCTGGCCCGGCTTCAGGTGATGAATAAAGCAATCATTTTCAATGGCTACGATCGATGTCGATATCCAACTTTTGAAAAACAAAATTGACTTTGAATGATGACCACTGCACTGGAGGGAAACCCGTTACATTATTTCACACTTCCACTTCCATATCGTCAGCTTAATAAAATAATTGCCTAAGTCATTTTTACTACTTTTGAGAAAAATGAAGAAGAAGAAAATCTAATTTTGTTACTTTGTTTAGCTTTGTTACTTTTATTAACCATTTAAAGGATAATAACATGTTGATATAAGACAAAAGATTATGGCTACATTGTATGTTGTCATGTCTCAATAATATTACGTTACCAACTAATTTTTTTTTAACAACATCAACACTAACGTTGTGACTTAGGCAGTTGTTTATTTTACTTGGCACATTTACATCAACAAACTGATTTAGGCAATTTTACTATGCTCATTCTAACATTATAATATAAAAGTTCTTAGAATTCACTATAATGCTCTACCTTTTTTACATCCATAGGCCTACTCTGGCACTACAATCACCTTTCTAAACTTAAATTTTAAAATACTTTCACTGTCTAAATAGTTAGTCTCCAAATTGCCAAAGTCAAGCTATTTTATTTAGGCAATGCAATAAATATGCCCAAGTCACGCATAAATATGCCTAAAGTCACATGCATGACTTGGGCAATAGTCCTTTTGATTTGGTAGCACGATTTAGAGTTGAATATTGATCATTTTGACACCTCCCTGTTTAAACCAAGGTGTCTCCCATGGACATGGTGAAGAGCTGATTTAGTCAAAAATCTCAATTTGTTTAAAAAAAAAGACTTTGGCAATATACACATTTAGAATAGGCTGTAAGCCTTTTTGATTCCATATCCTGATTTGTTTCTGTAGTTGTCAAGTCGATTTCTAAAAGAGTTCACGGTATCTGCATTGACCAAAGGACATCTCCTCGTTCCATGGTTGATGACTCTGTGAATTGAGGTTCATATATACATTGTACATGTTATTGTATCTCAACCTCACTTCCATTGTGTGGTTATAGATATCATGATCTCAAATGAAATATGTAACATGCGCGAACTAGCTTAATTGTAATAATATAAATGTTGTTGATTTTTATTCTTCCAGGGAAGAAGGATGGGGATTCCTCAAGGACTATGACAGAAAGGTTCGTAAATCCTACTCAGATTTTAAAGTGAAATCGCTCAACATTTTGAGTCTTTCGGCTGATCTATGTTTGCCTTTCATTTCATCGCTTGATATTGGTATGATTTCATGAAGATTGGAACGTGTTTGGGTATGGCATTCACTTCATCCACTTTGTAGTGAATCTTATGTCCATCAACATCTGTTATTAGGATGTTTCATGGGCGCACGCGTTTCTCCTACAATGAAGATTAAGATCAGAAGGCAGGTTGGATCATCAAAGACATTCTGACATTTATCAACATTTTATTCTTCAAGTCCATCCAACAAAAACTTAAACAAAGACTAGTGTGCTGTGTTTGAATATGGCAGGTACATGATAGTACTACCTGCCATGGTCTGAATGACTAGATCAATTTGTGATCAATTCAAAATCCCATCATCTTACCATGGTCTTACAGACCATCCAAGGAAAACTTGAACAAAACGTAAACATTAGCAAGCAGAAACGATACTACTGACACACATGGTGAATGAGACTCAAGATTCATATACTATACTTCTGAGGATCTAACCTATATACATGTATCTTGAAATGAAATCATATATATCAACCATCAATGGTCTTATCTTGTCTGAATCGCTACTAATACAAAGCAAGCTATATTTGATAATGAATGTTTCTTTCGATTTTCTTTCCTTTTCATAGGGTAATCCAAAAGTGAAAGAAGAACCTCCAAAGAATTTGACAAAGTTTTCCGAGACGGTGCCAAACACTTCTAACCAAGTCCTAGGCCATCGACAGCAAACTGAGGCAGCGGTGGCCATGGTAAATCTACAACATAGACTCAGTATAGGGCATCAGAAGAAAAGGAATAAGGACTTGATCTATGTAGACTGATTATTGGATTATTAACAGGTGTTCTTCATCAACTCTGTATAAAGTGGTGTAATTTGTACTTGTGGGAGGGTAGATGCTTCGTTCCCATTGCGTTGGGGTGTGATCTGCAATGTGCATGTGCTGCAACGTAGATTCGAACCTGTGGATCGACGTAGCGAGTAAACTGAACTTGAAATAACATATTGACTACTGCAATGAAGCAAAGTCGTTTGTTGGATTATTTGTTAAATGAAGAGTTCCGATACAATGATCTTGAGGTCCTGGACTGGAGTTGGATCAGGCCTCCTTGAGTGGAGTGGGATCCTGGTGGGAGAACCTAGCTTATTACTTGTATTGAGAAAAAACGTGCGATACGAACCCGGATTTGAACGGCCGATTAATTTGACCTTATAATATACAAGAGAAAGTAAAATGAACGGACATAAATGAATTGAATTTTCAGAGAAACAAGACCATAATTATGCATTTTCAACAACCAGAGTTACAGCCATAGTCATTATTCATGCAAGATGAAAATTAAGTATAGGTACATGTAGCCATTAATCAACAAATTGAGAGCTTGTTGCACACGCACCTAACAACGGATCTGCTTCAGGTTATCCTTCGTGTACAATAGTCATGATAGTTGTGTTTACTCCATGTTTTTTACGTGATATATTATTTTAATCGATTTATACATCAAATTGTTTTTAAGTACAATATAGCTAATACTATAATAGTGTGCACCTGCAATCTTGAACTAATCAATATCTAGTGTAGGTGAGTTGCTTTGCATATTTCCGTTGAGAGTATTTGAGTGATTTCACTTGTCAGAATTGTTGACGGACCAATGTTTGACCTGAACACCTCAACATGCCTTCAATGCCTACGCCCGTGAGATGTTTGGCATGGACGAACATATGGGAAGAAAAGATAGATTTTGTGTCATGTGCACTGGCGTAAGGAGGGTCTTTGTTAATTGCGGGGGAAGGTGGTGGTGGCAAGGGGGTGGGTCTGCGATCAGGAGGGGCATAACCGACTAAGGGAATGTTCATAAATACTTTGGTGGGCGGGGGTGGAAAAATTGAGGAGGGGATGAAAAAGGTCCTTAAAAGGGGGGGTCAGAAAAAAAGTAGACAGCTGGAAATTTTGCGCGCTGCGCGCGCATGTGTCCCCAAAAGGCCATATTTGTTGCTACAAGCTTGTTCAGAGCCGCATTTCTTTAGTAAGGAAAGTCGAGGCATGAGAATGGAGTTTTTGTAAATAGCAGGAAAGTGGTGACAATTCCTGAAAAAGCGCGTGAAATTGGGCATAAAAGGCCAAAAACAGGCTGAAATTAAATAATACTGCGTAAATTTTGATAACAAAAAAGCAGGAATTTCTGCTTTTTCCTGAAGATTCTCATGCATGCCTGAAAGTCTTGTCGGTTCACTTTCATTTCTTTTCTCTCCCCATCCCTCTGGTTGCACCCCTGGTTATGTGAAATGCAGTCTTTCACATACAAATCCATCAATTCTAAGGAAAGTGTGACTAGTAGAATATTAAGAGAACAAAGGTGTTGTTTTAGACCGTAATCGTAACCGTGTTATATTGTCTGACATTGTAAATACAGTAAGTAAACTGCGCCAATAAAGTATCTAAACACTTACAAATGGTCAGATACATGTATATCAGAACCTGAAATAGTATGCAAAAAAATAATTAATTACTTCGATTCACAGTTATCTTCTGCGCATCTTAACACCTCTTTTGTTGCGCTACGATATTGTTTGGCAGATTTATGGGCACTTGAGTGGCTCAAGGGGGGGGGGGTCTATGTTAGTCAGATAGTAAAATTCAGTGCTTCTGACAAAAATGAGATATTAGAACAGTAGGAAACTGCTAAGTCTCTGCTTTAAAATGCTTTTTGTTTGAGGTAAATTGGATTTTCGGTTCCGAAGTTATGGTCGATTGAGTTTCGGGTGTCTCAAAATATCGGTGGTGTTTTGTATACATTTGTATGTAGAAAACGCTCACCCTGCGATTTTAAGCATTTTCAGTTTTAATTATTTTTTGATCAAATAATTGTAACATTTGATCAAATTTATTTATTATTAAAATAATTAATTGCACATCATAAATCATCAAAATTTCAAAGTCAACGTAATTTCTTATGTATTTCTTTATTTTTCTCACCCGGCTATTTTTAAGCCATTTATCTTTAAAAATCAATAAAAATGCTAATATAATTGCTATTTTCACCCAAAATGTGTCTAAATTCATGCTCTTCCATAATTGAACAACTATTTTTATCCAAAATGTCAATTTTTTTTTCTCGCCAATTTTAATATTTTTCATACGTTTTGCACGATATCTCAAAACTATAAAACACGTAAACTTGCAATATTGGTACAAAGATATCTAGAAAACTAAACCTCGTATCAGGGTGATATTTGGAATGGATAATAAGCTTGAATAGGGGAATGAACCAATGAAGCCGGATTTTCAATTTATCTTTCCAAATTTGAATTATAACGTAAAATTACCTGATTGGTCGGTTCCTGGTTACCATGGCAACCGTATAAAAAATCCGGCTTCATTAATTTGTGCGCATTGTTCCCATACATCATCTACCAAAGTATGGTGAACATGCAACATTTAGTTTTCTAGTTATATTTGTACCAGTGTTTAGCCAATCAGAGGCCTTGTCTGGTTACCATAGCAACCAGATCAAAATAACGCGCATTTTCTAAAACGCTGTTATCTAAGCTTCAATTTGATATATGACTCTAAGGGGTAAACCCATGGTAACATTGAGAAAATCTGTTTCCAAAATTGGTGAAAATAACATACATGTAGACCCCCCCCCCCCCCCCCCCCCCCTTAAGGTCAATTTCAAAAGTTGCAAAAGCCCCTATTCAAGCAAGAGCGTTGAACTGTGACGAATAAGATCAGCATTATTTTTGCCCGCCTATTATAAATGATTTGTTTGCCGCGTGTTGGATAAATCGATTGCGATGAACATGCAGCATTAATTGACGATAACAAAACAAAAGGGTCAACAGATGGGAAGCATAAATCAATACTGCAATAAATTTCATTTTTTGTTAAGTAAACAGAACAAATTGGTGTCTTTTGTTTTGATTTTGTCTGTATGTGATGCTTGTGTGAATTTGGGGTGGAATTGGGGTGAATAGGAGCGTTTGCAACTTTTGAAATTGACCTTAAGCCACTCTCAAGTGCCCATAAATCCGCCAAACAATATCGTAGCGCAAAAAAAGAGGTATCAAAATGCGCAGAAGATAACTGTGAATCGAATTAATTAATTATTGTTTTGCATACTATTTCAGGTTCCGATAAATCTGATCATTTGTAAGGGTTTAGATACTTTATTGGCGCAGTTTAGTAGTATTTTAAGGGTACTGCACCACGATAGAATTTGTCCGCCATTTTTTTATATTCACTGTGAACAAAGTTTGAACGATTATAAAAAAGAATCTTGAATAAAAAATGGGGGTCACCAACTTAATTTTATTTACAGCCATTTCAAAACACGTGTTTTTAGCCATTTTTGTCTATTAGTTAGTACACAATCCTATGGAAATACAATTTTAGGCCAAACATTTTTGGATTTAAAAACAAAACTGCTCCACCAATTTTGTTGTAAATTTAATAAAAGTTTCGCATTAATATAGGCACTACAGATTAATGAAAAAAAGGGTCACCAACTTAGTTTTGGAGATACTTCCATAAAAAGGACGTATTTTTGGTTCAACAGTCTGACAAAATGAATACCGCGTTAAAGTACGCGGTTTATAAAACGCAGAACTGGTCAGCGTTGCGTAATGTGTCACACACGTCCCTTCCGCAGTTTATTTGTGAATGTCCCGAGTTTTAAGTCTGGTTTCAATGAGGATTTTATTGTGCAAAACGAGTAAATAAAAAAGTAACATTTCATAGACCTAGCAATCGAAATGATTATGGGGTTTTCCTTGCAATTTCAACGCTAACGTCATTTTTGTAGTCACTGATAATTATCGTAGCTCAAAATATGGGGCGTAATTCTGTTATACCCTACACACCAACATCGGAAGTATGCGTCGTTCTTAAAAATCATGCACTAGGAATACCCCGTGAATACCTCTGTGAAGGGTATAACAGAATTATATCGTATCATAAAAAATTATGGCACATTATCGCCTATTTAACCTATATATACTTCGTGTATATATACCGTATTTAAGAACAACTGCTTCTCTCAAAACTATTCAAGTCTTTCATTTTGTACTAGCACTTCCCTTTTAAAGGTGTTTTTTTTATTTCTTGAAGGTCTTCATTTGATTGATAGGCCCTTCATTTGAATAAATGGAAGCTT
The DNA here is from genome assembly GCA_035610835.1 of Ophiura sarsii. Taxonomy (NCBI): domain Eukaryota; kingdom Metazoa; phylum Echinodermata; class Ophiuroidea; order Amphilepidida; family Ophiuridae; genus Ophiura; species Ophiura sarsii. The sequence continues at coordinate 12,125,382 of CM069443.1, forward strand.
ATGACATATGTGAATCTCGCAGCCTCCCTCCACACACACAATGAAATGACAACGCTATAGGCAGTGGCGTAGCTAGGATTCAGGGGGGGGGGGGGCAAGATATCTGAAATGTTCGTAAAAGGTTACCCAAAAAAAAAAATTGCAGACACCACATCGTGAATTTCACGTAAGGGGGGGGGGGGGGGGGGGGGGTACTCGTACTACATGTAAATAACCAGTGCCCTCGCACGCAACATCGGTCACATTTGTTTTCCTATTTCCTTTTTTCCCTCTTTTTTATTTTTTTTAGGGGGGGGGGGAGCGGGGGCACAAATGTTTTACGCCACTGGCTATAGGATAAATTAATAGCCAATAAGTTTGTATCCTAGGTAGTCTGAAGTGCCTCGTCGACCCAAGCGATAGGCCTATTGGGGAGCTGTTAAAAAGGGTGATATATTACAATATTATAGTCAGCCTCTTAGCCATGATGAACGGATGGGAAAAGGTGTTCATTTTCTGTTTGAGGTTGTTATTATACTAACATTTGCCGGGAAACTTTTATAAAAGTACTTTTTCCGGGGTGCTCCCATTTTGGGGGTCGAAATTTGATATTAATTATCCTGTGGCCAATTATGGTAATTATCATACAGTCGTCCGTCGGTAGACAAGACAACTTATGCAGTTATTCCGTTCTCTAGCCCCTCACTGGGTAATACATCTTCCCTTTAAAGCTAAATGGAGCAGTCCACAATAGGTATATCCCCATGCGCCACGTAGCCACCGTCGCCTTATTCCATTGAAGCCCCTCGGGTATAGACGTGCTATTATCATCGTCAGCGGTGTGTACTACACGTGGCTCGCGGGAAGTTCAGTTACTTCTAAAATAACGTGAGGAAATATTTGTGAAGTAGTTGGTGTGCTGGTTTTCCCCAGCTATGGCTAATAAAAGGAAGAAGGAGAAAGAAAGTTCTAAAGGATCACCAAAAGTGTCTCCTAAACGGCGGAAAAAGGATGGTAAAATTAAATCAAGCAGCAGTGAACAGCCGACGAGTTCACCGGGAGTTTCTGCTCGGAAGGTACACGGCATGTTACCGTTTCCCTTTCCATCATTTGCGGGACAAACACCAGGTCCGTCCAGCAAGGGCCGGGGCAAGGGCCCGCCAATTGTAACGCGGTCAGTAGACCGGGAGGTTGTAATGGGACAGAGTCAACCAGCTTCGGAATATCCGTCTTCTCCTGGACGGGAGGATATGTTTAGGCTTGCTAGACAACTAGCTACGCAGCAGGAAGATGTTGAGCGGTCGCCAGGCCGGCGGGGTACCTATGTGGTACCAACTTCTCCGGTGTCATCATCGGACGGAATCCAGTTGTGTAACGATGACGACATACAAAATGGCGATAGACGTGTTTACAGCGGAAATTCGGAGCGTAGTTTTGGTGAAGGAGATGAGGTGGCAGAGTTAAGAAATCAAGTAGCATGGTTGGCACAGCTCATAGCAGCGCCTTCAAGTGTGGAACGTCGCCAAGAAATGAGAGAAACACAAGGTATGAATTTTGATTCCCAACGTGTTGTGCATGAAAGTAAGCTTAATAGCAGTACCGCGACTCGCGGGAAGAAAGCTGTTAGTACAGTTTCTATACCACCTAGTGATAACACTACCGCGACACGCGGGGGTAGAAATAGCAATGAAAATAATGATCATTTATTGATAACAGCTCCTTCGGGGGTTAGTAGTGCTAATGTCAGTCATGATACCGCGACTCGCGGGGATAACATGGAATTGGAGGAGCCTAGACTGTACCAAGGAATTCCCATTTTGGAATCATGTAACAGATCAGAGCCGGTGGGAGACCCGGTGCCCGAATACTGGGCAGAGACAGTTAAACATTTGTTTAATCAGAACATCGACAAGGATGACAGGGAGCGGTTGCAAAAGGCTTATATACCGCCACAGAATGTCCCATATGCTAAGGCTCCAAGAGTATACAGCTACATATGGGGAAACATGTCCAGACTAGACAAGTCTATTGACAATAAACAACAAAGAATTCAGGCTGGAATTTCAACGGCCATAGTGCCAATGCTACGAGCAGTTGATTTGGTGAATACTCATGGAAATGTTGATAAGAAAAGTGTGCTTGAACACTTATCGGCAGCCATGGCGATTATCGGAGATGCGTCATATAGCATTAGTTCACAGCGCAGAGATCATATCAGATCAATGCTGAGCAAAGACTATAAAGAGCTTTGTAAGAAGGAAGTTATCGTCACGGATCAACTACTAGGAGACGATTGTGAGACACGAATCAAGAAAATAAAGGAGTCATCACGATCCACCGTGATGTCTCAACAATATGTGACCACGGTGGGGGCTAAGAAGCCAGTGCCTTCGCAACCACAGAATTATCAGTTTCGTAAACCTGCTCAGCAGAGATTTGGTCAAAGACCATCAAGGCCTTTCAATACTTACACACAGGGACGACAACCCCAATCTAGTGTTAAGGAAGGTAGTCAAGGTACCAAGGAAAGATCTTTTCGGAAGGATTGGACCTTCAAACGTCCGTTCCGACGGTATTAGGAGAATTTCGGGCAGGAAACATAAAACATTATCTCCCAGAATGGAGGAAAATAACTCTGGATCGTTTTGTTTTAGATGCGGTACAGGGATACCGCATACATTTCAGTTCTTTTCCGGTGCAAGACACACCACGGGTTACCAGAGCTGCAGGGAAAGAGAAGCACGAACTCATTTCACAAGAGATTCAAGTTTTGTTAGCCAAGCAGGCTATCGAGGGAACTACTTACCACCCTCAAGAGTTTATTTCAAATCTCTTTCTGGTCCCCAAAAAGAATGGGAGAATGCGGCCAGTAATAAACCTGAAACCACTCAACCAGTTTGTACAGAAACATCATTTCAAGATGGAAACGTTGGAGTCAGCAATCAGACTCATGAGGAAAGGCGATTATATGGCCACATTGGACCTGAAGGACGCTTATTTTTCAATACCGATCGCAGAGAGCCATCGAAAATTTCTTCGTTTTATTTGGGAGAATCAGCGGTATCAGTTCCGCGTTCTTCCATTCGGGCTGACGTCCTCACCCAGAGTTTTTACAAAGGTAATGAGACCAGTGGTGGCAATGCTTCGTCGCCAAGGTATTCGTGTGGTGATATTTTTAGACGACATATTAATTTTGGCATCAACAGCCGACGAATGTCGTCATCATGTATCAGTGGCAGTAGAACTGTTAACAGAACTGGGGTTTATGATCAATCAAGAAAAATCAAAAATGACCCCGTCACAGGAGGTTCAGTTCCTGGGATTTCTTTTAAACGCAAGAACGTTGATGGTAAGCATCTCGGAAGAGAAGTGTCAAGCGGTGATAAACAAGTGCAAAAGAATGTTAAAGAAAGACCAGGCAGTGGTGAGAGAAGTAGCAAGCTTGGTGGGCCTGTTAAAATCAGTGTCACAGGCAATATTACCTGCAAATCTATTTTGCAGACATCTGCAACAAGCACAGATCGTGACATTACGCAAGTCGATAATGGATTTCGACGAGGTTATGGTCATTCCACCCTTAGCGAGGGAGGAGTTGCGTCAGTGGATAAATCTACTTCCAGTTTGGAACGGTCGTCCAGTATGGCCACCAACGGTGAGCTCGGTACTGCAGACGGATGCATCCCGGGCAGGTTGGGGAGGTATAATGAGAGGTCAAAACAAAAAGGTGAACGGCAGATGGGCTCAGGACGAACAGACCTATCATATAAACGTATTAGAAGCAAGGGCAGCAAAGCTTGTCATTCAAACGCTGTGCAGATCAATGACCAATGTTCACGTGCGACTTCAAATGGACAATGTCGCAGCAGTAACATACATCAACCATCAAGGGGGGACAAAGTCTCCATTGTTGAACAAGGAAGTAGTGGAGTTGTGGAAGTGGTGCCTCGCACGGAGAGTTTTAATATCGGCAGAATATCTCCCAGGGGTGCAAAACAAGGCAGCGGATCGTCTGTCAAGAGTATTCTCAGACCAAGTAGAGTGGTCGTTAAATCCAAAGGTATTTCAAAGAGTATTAGGAAGAATGTCATTCCAACCAGACGTCGATCTCTTTGCATCAAGGATCAACAATCAATTGCCGAGGTTCGTGTCATGGCTTCCGGACCCGATGGCATGGAAAGTGGACGCCCTAGCGTTTCAGTGGGAAAACATAAATCCGTACGCTTTTCCTCCGTTTTGCCTAGTGGGGAAAGTTCTAGAGAAAGTGCGTCAAGATCAAACACCAGCAATGCTACTGATTGCACCAGTATGGGACGCTCAGTTTTGGTACGCGGATCTATTGTTAATGTTAATTCAACAACCAGTGTTGTTACCCCGAATGTCAAATCTCCTGTTCATGCCACACAGCGGAGAGGGTCATCCCCTGGCACACTCGATGCAGTTAGCAGGGTGGATAATATCAGGTCGCATCTCAGATACGCAGGGATTTCGGGAGACGCTGCATCACTCATCTTGGCGTCTTGGAGAAAAGGTACTGAAAAACAATACTCAGCGGCCTGGAGAGTCTGGGATCGCTGGTGTCGTCAACGGAGCTGTAATCCAGTTTCTACATCTATAGCTGAAGTTTGTGATTTCTTGTCTAACCTGTTTAAGGATGGCCTATTATACTCTACCATCAATACGCATCGATCAGCAATATCGATGACACATGTTCCGATTGATGGAGTGCGTGTGGGAGCACATTATTTGGTTAAGCGGTTAATGAAAGGAGTTTTTAACGCACGGCCGCCTGTGCCTCGTTATGCATTCACATGGCCTGTTGGGCAAGTTATGAGGTATTTGAAGAGTCTGGGGCCTAATGAAGGCCTATCATTGAAGTTATTATCTATGAAAACAGCAATTTTGGTAGCGTTAGTGTCTTCCGACAGAGGAGCAACTATTACGTCGCTTGATATGAAGTTTATGATTAAAACAGGAACAGAAGTGAGGTTTCTGGTGTCGAAACCTACTAAAACGACTCGACCAGGATCTGGCGTTCGAGAGATTATATTGAAGAAGTATACTAAGGAAAAAAGGATTTGTCCAGTATCAGCAGTGCTGGAGTACGTCAAGGTGACGGAAAGGTTAAGGGGTGGAGAAAAACAGTTGTTTATTTCGTATCAGAAGCCATTTAAGGCAGTATGCTCCAGTACAGTCGCTAGATGGATAAAAACAATTATGAAAGCAGCAGGTATTGATGTATCAATTTTCAAACCTCATTCAACACGTTCAGCGGCATCCTCGCAAGCATATCAGAGAGGAGTCTCAGTACCAGACATACTCAAGACAGGTGACTGGGCTAGCGCTACAACATTCCAACGATTTTATAATCGTCCAGTACTACATGAATCATTTACGGAGGCCATACTGGGAGGAGCTTTAAAATCTGCATAAGTTGTCTTGTCTACCGACGGACGACTGTATGATAATTACAAATTATACAAAGGGACTTACCTGCAGGATAATTGGAATTATCCCTAAGGAAGTCCGGAAGGTAGACAAGGCATACTGCCCTCCCAGATTACATTGGAACCCACCCAAGACCAGTATGGCAAATGAATATGTCCTCGGGGCATCAATGTCATAAGACGACGGTGGCTACGTGGCGCATGGGGATATACCTATTGTGGACTGCTCCATTTAGCTTTAAAGGGAAGATGTATTACCCAGTGAGGGGCTAGAGAACGGAATAACTGCATAAGTTGTCTTGTCTACCTTCCGGACTTCCTTAGGGATAATTCCAATTATCCTGCAGGTAAGTCCCTTTGTATAATTTGTAATTTTGGTGTCTATTTATATGTTTTCGGCTATAACAAATTGATTGCCTAGTTTTTAAAATCCAAAATGGCTGCCGTGTGCCTGAAAATTTAAAATGGTGCCCAAAATGACACTTTTTTACCAAATGATAATAATGTCCTGGTTTTAGTGATTTTAGTGTCTATATACATGATTTCTTTTGGACAAAGAATACATTAAAATCGTTTTTGAAATTCGAAATGGCTGTAAAGTACACATCAATTCAAAATGGTGTCCAAAAATGATAAAATTCCATAAATTGGCATATATATGAACCAACATGCATGATAGGAGTATAGTTTTAACAATGATATACGTATAATTAGACCACTAGACTCTCATATCCAGTTTTTATGCAATGTTTACATACTTCAAAACCAAAATGGCCGCCAAATTCATGGCCAAAAGTGGTCAAAATTCCATAAAATGGCATAATATCAACCGAAATGTATGATGAAAAATTAATTATAACCATGGAATGTATGTGTTAGACCACTAGTAACTCATATCCAGTATTTTCGCTTGGTAAACATAGGTAAAAATCCAAAATGACTGCCAAAATGGGTCCCAAAGTGGCTGCAAAAATTGTCAAATTCCATAAAATGGGCTCAGAGACACAAGGCATTATCTCCATTATGACCATGTTGAGAAGAGACTATTGACGATTTTTAAATATCATAGACTGTGTGTATAAACACAGACCGGGATGATCCCCTACTCTTTACAAGGAGTCTGTGACCTTTTAACGTGCTCGAGGATAGATCTTCCAATGCACGGGACAACCATTTCTATGTGACTTCCGAACCTCTTAATTCTCATAGCGCGGAGATTTGGACAGAAAAACACCCTGAATTGAGGTTTGAACCTGAAATTCTTGTGCCATGTACAGGGTGTCCCAAAAGTCTATGCACGACTTTGAAGCTTTGTATTTCACAAAATATAAGTCGTATTGAAAATATGAATACATATTTAGAAAGAGGAGATGTGGGAAATAATTTTGATACCAAACATTGGAGTAACATCTGTTTGTAATGCCACCCTAGAAGAAAAACATGTATTACTGCAAAAATGTAATTTTATACTTCGGAGGAATAAATTTCATAAATCCATACCTATTGAGATTAACAAAAAGAAGGGTTGAGTTGGTTACACGGAAAGTGATCCGTCAAATGTAATATTTAAAATTTTACCTTACAGTGCCCTTTCATAATAACAAACTATATCACACATAATTTTCGTTTCTATAGTGAAATCTAGTTTAAATGTTTTGTTTGATCTGAATCTTGTATGGAAACTTCTTCAAGTCCTTACGCATAATTCTGTGAACAGTTGATCTTTTAATCTTGTTTTCTGCGGAAAGTCGGCGAATAGATCTCTTGTTGAGTAACCAGTCATTTTTCTACCACATCGAGACAAATCATGCACAGTCCTGTATCCACCAACTTCAGAATGGATATTCTTCCTGGTGCGCGTTTCACTTCTGAACTTTTGTTGCGTAAGTTGAACTGAATTTGTTTCAGCGTAGAACCATACAATTTGTATTCGATTATCTATGCTGTAAACCATCTTCAATGCAATGAAGACTTTTGCTGTGCAATGTTGTCTACTGCGCCTATTAATGTTATGAGTGACCGAGTTTGGTAATAACATTAATGTTTCAAGGTAAGCAGTGAACTGTGACTAATGCGCAACGATGCTTTCATACCGTTAAGTTATGCATGCGCACCTGGTTTTAGCAACAATGTGGTACTTGGTATGGGTAGGTCTCACACGGCCAAAAACTTTGAACCACATTTTATAATGTTGGTGGTTCACCAATAGGGTTGTGTTTGGTATCAAAATAATTTCCTAAATATCGTCTATCAAAATATGGTTAAATTTATACCATATGATTTATATTTGATGAGATATGACTCTTCAAAAACGTGCATAGACTTTTGGGACACCCTGTACAAAGTACATTAATCTACTTCATTTAGAAATATGTTTCCTCATGTGAGCCACCCATTATTTCAATGGGGAAAACTTTTGAGGGTGAAATAATATTAAACCTGGTAAAACAATGTAATTTACAGCAATTTTCACTCTTGAGTAACATTTTCAAGGGTGAAATTCAAAAGTGACGGGTATTTCTCCCTTGCATAGGGTGAGTGAAAATACTACCACCCTGATGTTGTTGGTACACAGGGCTAAGATGCCTTCTTTGAAAACTTTACAAGCATATCTGTCTCCCCTGGGTGATAAATGCTGACGGAATTGGACCACAGTAGAATTGGACTAAGGCCTAGACACCCATGCTGGTGAACCCGGTTTGAATCCCGCTGCAGCAGGGCCGACTCCCTTAATTGTCCCATTTCTTCCCCCTAACATTTTTATCCCCGATTTCACCCCAGGAGGGTTAGGGTTAAAAAATAGTCACATATATTTCATACTTGAATCCTGATGCTTTTATTCAGCGATGTGAGTCAAACAATTATAAATACATATTACGAATGGGTTGGCATTGTTATATATTTCTTTTATTTACAAACAGGTTAACATTCCACAATTAATTGCCAGTTATTACTTACACATAATTCACATATTCACAATAATTAGAAATATAATGACTATCTATATCTGTATTAAAGACATAATATGTGATCTTTTCCAGAGAGCGCCCTCTGTTCATGATTTTTTTTAGAAAGTAGATTTTCTTGCAGATTTACATTTCTGATCATAAATTGTACATACATTCCAAGTTACAGAGCGATACGATTCCTAATTACCTCAAAATCATGGTTTTAGAGGGAATTTAGAGTGAAAATATAAACTGTCGGTGTTATCCGGACAGTTTATTTTCACTCTAAAACCATGATTTTGAAGTAATTCAGAATCTTATCGCCCTGTAACTTGGAATGTATGTGCGATTTATGATCAGAAATGTAAATCTTTATTTCGATGTTGAGGGCGTTCTCTGGAAAGATCACATAATATACCTTTATTATGACCAATTCTAATACATGTACTACTATGGATAATCGTTCAAATATTGACAATATCCACATTGGTAACCCATGTCACACAAATCTCTATGATAAAATAAACATTTCCGAATTGGACAACCTTTCCATAGTTCATGAGGCAGCAAAGTGGACATTACTAACTTAATCAGAATACAACATGTAGGTCTATTCATTGACCTCTGACCCCGATTGGCCAGTGTTATTGGCATGAGCATTCAAGTGGACAACCCACTCCATTGATATCGTAATATTTGGTCTAACTACCTTTGCTTGAAACTGAACTGGGGCAGTCAATGGATCTATGAATAGAACTACAACTACACCTTTGACTTACTGCATCCCAATTTATCTTGTTAACCAAGTCCATGCTTTGAGTAGCTACTTTACCTCATCTATTATTTAAACATGGTGTGGCATTGCTACTGGTCTCAGGCATGATGGAAAGAATGTTCTGGTGATGCCCTCTGACAGGTAAGTTCAGTCCAAGTTTGAAGCAGGGTATCATACCACAAATCATGTTGTTAATTATTACCCTCTACCTTGGTAATTAACAACTTATATAATTACCAGGGTAGGGCAGTTTTTATTATACAATGTGAAAATCTTTCTAGAAAAGTTAATGGGACATGACCATACACTGATACGGGTTTCATAGCATTTGAAAAAATCTTGGTTTGAGATGTAAATGATAAATCAAATATGCCAAAATACATTTAAACAGTGAATTATTATACCTCTGGTTTTACCAAGAATCTTTTAAAAGAAACAAAAGAGAGAAAACAAATATATATTTGTATGTATTAGATAGATACATAACCCATTAAAAGTAACTATGTATTGAAATAAACTTCTAACATTATTGCTTTCATTATATAAATATTAATATAATATTATAAAGAATAATTTGATATTTCAAGTTGCTTATAAGAGCAAATTGAGCACCACCTTAAAGGATAACTGCACAAGTGTGTCGTGCATACTATAAAATTAATATTGAGCAAATATTATGTGGTTTTATCAAAAACAGAATTGTATCAACCATTAAAAACAAATAGACTACCACTGCTGATCATACAAATGAGATAGGTTACTGGCTTAAAAATGTCATATAAGTTTGTAATATTCTATACTCTGTGACATCACTGAGGCTTGAGCCACAACTATCCCATTTGTATGATGAGTACTGATGCAACTTTTAACTATCAAATGGTCAAGACAAACAATTTGTATTTGTTTTCATGGTTTAAACAATTTTATTTTATTTAAACTCCACTTGTTCCAAATTATTAATAATAACATTCATAGCATATGTTTTACACTTTTTTATTCAATGAGGTTTTTCTTTAATACATCATTATAGTTTGTCAATCCAAGAACTGAGCCGGATTTGTATAGATTCAATAATTAATGTTGTGTTATTAAACATAATATGACACTATTTGATCAAATCAGGCTATATTTTGAAAGTCAAAATATATGCAAAATTAAGCCGACAAAATCATATACATTATCCAATTATTATGCCAACAATGTGTACATATTTTAACCAGGGGTTACAACTAGGAATCTGTAGGTTTCTATTGTAGATTGCTTAGACACCGAGTTAAGTTGACTATGGTACAGTAACAACTACTTTGTACCATCTGCAGATAAATGAGACTGACCCTGGAGCAATTCAGAAGCAGGCTGAACACACTCTGTTTGGGTTAATACCAGTGGATGACCTTTTCCTCTAACACAAGCATACAATGCACCATACACTATCAATTTGGGTATTGCATTTCTACGTACCACCTTAGCAATTCGGCAGAACAACCTATTTTTCTTCAGAAAGGAATGTGCTTAACTGGATACATGATATTTTTTATTATTATTAATAACCAATTGCAAAATTGTGTCAAATGAAGCATTTGACCTGAGTGGATCCAAAACATTACAAACCAATACAACATTGTAAATAGTCATCTTATTTACAAACATATATTATCTATGTATACTGATAGACATTCATTAGAGGATCATTTTTATTCACTAACATAATAGATGTAGATAGAGCCAACCATACAATTGCACCATCAACAATAAAATTCCACAACAACTATGGAATACTCGACTGAAACCAAAAAGGATATCTTCCAATAAAATAAGCATGTCCCAACAGGGGTGGAATTCCATCGCGTATTGCAATAATCTCAAAGATTTACACATACATTACTAGCACAGTACACATATGAATATCAAATAATCAATTGATTCCCACACTACATTAAGGACAATACACTTGTCTAGTATCAGTGCTTCAGTATTGGTAATATCCAGACAAAACCAAAAGTGAGTGTGCTCATATGAATCGTAGCGTGATTTCAGGATAGTTGCAGTTGTTGGTCATGTATTATATGTTCATTATAATTGAATACAGGTCTACTTGGAGAGTCCTTTATTTCAGACAAACAATAACGAAATCTGATGAATATGATAGATATAACAGACATTAGAAGAGACTAATTATAATAACTACAGAATGGAATGACTTTGATGAGTAGTACTGGAATCAGTTGGCATCTTGCTGGAGTTGTTTGCCTAGGTATTCCCTGAAAAAGAATTAAGAAAGAGCAATTTATATATTTGCTTTTAATTATGTTATCTAAATTAAGGTATTGCCTGTTCTATCGTAATATGTAGCTAGTTCCCAAATATTAACAGGCACAATACATAGGTTCCTTGATACTAGATACATGTTACATTTAAGAATGAAAAAGTGAATAGAGAATTTACACAAATATGTATTGTAGTGTTGTATGTATTGTAGTGTTGTTATACCTACCAATTATGCACCATTAGTTTTTGTACTGCTAAGAGTGCTTCATATCTAACATTGGGATCCTCATGTGTCATGTACTGCATTACTAGTTGCTTCCCACCTAGCTGTTCAATGATGCTGAAAGAAATAACAAAAGCAATTTATTTTTTCAAAAATACAGAATTCTATGAATTAAGACTTAAGTGTAGTGTTGTGAAGGACCTGGTTGACTTTATACTGCATCTAGGACTAGGTGCATATATATCAAAATTAAAATGTCTTGATGTTGAATCAGATCTACCCACAACTGGTAATCGAGGCTCTACAATATTCAAAAACTTGCCTAGAGTTGAGCCACAACCCAGGGGTTGCTTTCTCGATACAATACCCTCATCAATAACTTATGACATCAGAGTTCAACAGAGGATACAAATCGACCATAATATCACTTCTGATGAGGATATGTGTTACACATTTAAGGTAAAATATTTGTGTGCTCTATGCTTGTCAATAAAACAAAAGTTTGTAGAATTTGGACTGGTTAGTGTCTTACAGAGTTTCTCTCAGGTGACACAAACACAACAGTACAAAAGTGTGCACCAGGACTTACTTTTTTCCTCTAGGATAATGCCTGACATACTCTCCAATGTCATGAGCACTAACACACAGCACCAGAGGGTCACGAGATGTCTCCAAAAGCTTGGTAAGAATTCTGTACATGATGCAACATAGAGGAACAACTTCATTATATTATTAGTAACGTTTAAAGGTCTAGACAAAAAGTCGGCCCTAGTGTGTATGATTTACCGGAGGAAAATGATGGGCAGAAACAATAATAATATAAAAAGGTAAATGAATGGTAAGGAAATTAGTTCATGATTTTTATATTAGTAAGGATTGTTATGCTTCAAACTTTAAAAATAAGGGATGATGGTATTGATGAGTGAGGCAATCCTTTAGCCCAAATGTAAGTGCTATGTTTTGTGTTTGGCATGTAGTATAATGGTGTAAAATATATATACATTGTATGGTGTAAAATAGTGTCTTTAAAACACATAAAATTTTAACATTTAAATATACAAATTATATCATATTTTATCGCTAATTTCATAACAACTTAAAATGATGTAATTATCGTTGCTTAGAAAGGCTTCATTCAATTCTTAAAATCACTTGGCCAACAAATAGGCCTACCGATTGACATTCTTTGAGGTAATACAACTTCTATCCACTATATAAATACCTGCACCGCCTTATGAATACAGCCTTTTGCAAAAAAAATGTAGTGTTTAGTATAATGCTCTGCGTAATGTAGCACTTACTTCAGTAATTCATAGTTCTTTTCATTAAGCCTCATGCAATTCTCTCGCCAAAACTTTTCACTCTTATGGACTGGACTCCACTCCAGACGTCCTGATTTCACTTCAGAGCAGTACTCATCGAATGAACTGTAAATGTCAAGATAATAATAAATCAGAGGGAGCTCAAGCAATCATTGATAAAGTACAGCAGCTTTAAACAACATGAAAAGTGGTTCTATCTGTAACCTGTGTTGATGACACCATAGAGCTTAACATGTAATTGATAAGAAATAAATAACCACTGTGGTAAATTCAGTGTTCCCATGATTATTTTCCAAGTTCATTAAATTCATTCATTTTCATTGTGCAATTAACTAAACTGCTCACAAAGAGTATCGAAACACTTATAAATGATCCAATATATAACGGCTCTAAAGGGTATGCATTAATCGAAGCAAATAATCAAGTGCATTTTGACACCTCGATCGTTGAGATACGATGTTGCGGAGCATTCTAAACAGTAATGCTAACCTCTTTCTATAGGATGACTGTCACTTTTGAAACTGGACCCACGACCATTGAAATGACAATAACTCCGCTCAGCAACATCGTATCTCATCGATCGAGGTGTCAAAATACGCAGAACAAAATTATGTACTTGATTATTTGCTTCGATTAATGCATACCCTTTCGAGCCGTTATATATTGGATCATTTCTAAGTGTTTCGATACTTTTGTGAGCAGTTTATATGCCACATATCATTTCAGTTAATCATCTGTAAGCTGAGGAGGGGGAAGAGTCTGCCTAACATTTGTAAAAGTCTGTGAAATTGATCGTTTTAATCTTGTTATTTTTGTCCTAGATCTTTTGATATTATTGAAAATTCTAGATAAATTTGAAAATCCCTCATCCTTAAACTCTAAAATGATCAAATTGAAATAATAGTCAAGTTCCTTTTAGTTTCAAAAGTCGATGTAAACAACTTGTGCATGATCATTCCAATTCTTTACCTTAGATCCTGCATACTGTCCACAAGTTTTTGAATAAGATACTCTATATCCTGAGTGATATCCTCATCCTCAATCTTCTGTCCTTCTAACACCTCCAATTGCTTCATCACCTTACATTGTATCATGGCCAGGGCATTCTCTTGCACCACTTCTCTCTCGCTGGGTTTCTCTATCAAATTCTGAATGAAAATGAACAAAAAACACAGATTAAATATCTGTGCACTTTGAGTCATCTGAAATTGGAGAGTGAAGTCAGCACATTTTATATGAAATCAAAGTTACTTAGTTCACGAGATGGGGGTGATATTTTTTTATCAATCATTCACTAATTCCCTCTAGAAATTAATTTCCTTGTCCAGGGTAATGAAGTCGAGGCCTCCAGATTTCCAGTCTGAGGCTCTACCACCTGAGCTATCAAGAACAATTGGTATGTAATGTAGACATGCATCTTTCTACTACTCTTGAGACAAATATCAATTATATTATATATCAAACGGGCGATACAGATTTGAATCCAGGTCATGGAATGAATCTTTCATTTCCCGACCACCTCAAGATTAGTTAATGACATCACTTTTACCGCTTTTTAATAATGAACTCAAATCAAATACACAAAAAAATATATACTTGTGACACATGTCAAAAGGTACATCTTGTCTACTTTTGACCAAATGTGATAGAATATTAAACAACCTTTACAATGTTACCAAGTTTTTGAAAATTGAAGTAATAAGGTACATATTTCTTTTCAACTTCTTATATTTTACTAACTATTACTAACAAACTGTAACCTTATTTAGACCTGAAACTGACCTTCACTGAAAAAGCTGAAAATGCTGAAAATACAGTGTTTTAACTCACCCTAGATACAAAGGGTAAAATACCCTTCACTTTTGATTTTCGCCCTTCAAAATTTTTCTCAAGAGTGAAAAATGTTGAAAATTGCATTGTTTTACTGTCCAAAACGCTACGGGTACACACGTTTTGGCTATAATTTTGGTTTTTCACCCTCAAGAAATTAACCCAGTTGCTGAAAAAGCTCAAAAACAGTGTAAAATTGGGGTAAAATTGCTCAAATTGGACTAACAAAAAAGAAAATGCATAAATAAAGCTTAAAAGCTGAAAAGTATCAGGTCATTTCTCTATCATGTTCATCTCTAGAGAAGCAGGATAACCCTTGATCACATTTAAGAAGACGTGCATGTCGCATCCATCACCCACCTTTCATCCCTATACAATACAATTCATTAGTGCATTATGAAAGTCCAAACCAACCTTATGACTGAGAGTCTCCTAAAAATATCGTTACAATACCAGTAGTATACTTACCCTGAATACAGCTAATATGATCCTGGTAACTTTCTCCTTGACAGACTCACTCAGAATATCGGCCATCACTGGGATGATATTATACCTGTACAGGCAGGAATACACCATGCAGTGGATTAGAACTCCTGGTGTTCATAGACGGCAGAAGCAGGGGGTTGCGGGGGTCATGACCCCCACCCCCTCCCTCCGAAAAAAAATCACAACCCCCTCTGTCGTGACCCCCAAATTTCACAACCCCTCTGCTACCCCCCTAAAATTGGTCGAGTCTCCATAGAACATGTGTACATTGGTAAAGACCAACATTTTAATTGCAATAACATATCAATGTATCAAACCATTTTAAAGGTGAACTACCACTATGGGCTTCTAGCCACATCCAGTTCTCTTGGTGATTTGACAAGGTTACAATTTCTCCATGTTTGTCATCAAGTGAACCGGTGTACATAATGACCAGTTCGCCTGTGGTTAACTACCGAAGTGGTAGACCAGCTTTAAGGAAAAAGGTACTTTATCAAAATTCAAATCATTTCATCAATTTTCAAAAATAAATTTCAAATTAAAACTTACCTTGAAATTTTACAATTTTTTGAATTAGTTGTGCCTGTAGAACAGTTTTTGTTTGTTTTTGTTTATTTGTTTCGGTTAGTTGGATTAATTGCCTAATACTTACTTGTTTATCTGTGCAGACAGTCGTGAATTAAAGGAGAGCATCCACACACAAAACATCAACTGGTATTGGATCTGGAAGCCTACCTTGCCAGACAGCACTGAGAGAATACTATAATAGAGAAATAAGAAACAACAAATAAACTTAGTTAATTCAGTTTGTTTAGCCATTTTAACTTTTATTTGTCCAGATTTTTCATTCATGACATTATTAAAATAGGTTTTTCAAATAAATACTCACGCAGCAACCTTAGTACTTACGTGCTCATCCCATCATTCTCCATAAACGCCACCCTATACTCATCGAGGCGTAGCATCTGCTGCAGACACTCAGCAATTGTCTGCACATACTGGTTATTAGGTGTAGTAAGCTGTTGACGTATCCAGTTAAAGTAGAACTTGAGATCAGCCGCGCCCATGCGTTCCTTGCTGAAGCATGATAGTTTGGCTATTATTCGACCAGCCTGTATCAGGAGTATAACAACATAGTATGAGTAAGTCTTGGTAAGTCAAAGATTTATTAATTTCATTATCACATTTGGTAATATGAGCATGGTCGAGTGGATAACATGCGGGAGTCATGATACAAAGGTTCCAGCCCCGCTACGGTGAAAGTGTTGAATGTCCCAGGGCAAGACTCTTACTCTCGGTTGTCTCGTTGACCCACACAATATTTGGGGAGCTGTTAGGGAACGTCATTATCTTAGTAGTGCTGATAGGCTGTGCACAGCTGGCTGTAGCTGCCTACAGCCCCTCTTATTTCACAGTCCCTCTTATTGGTCCGCCATTTTTAAAGATGGCGGCCTTATAGAGGGACATAGGTTCCCAGTCTAGAAACTACCTAGTAACACTTACCATTTGCATTGTACTATGAGTGTTATGCATCCTTGTGAATTCCTCTTGATATTGGAACACCATTTACTTTATTTGAACTAATTTTGTGTCTCAAATAGACAAAAATTATTAATAATTGAGTGACAATTATATTGTATACCTTTAAGCATACAAAGAAATGGTGTTAATTGCATACCTGGTTAATAGTAAACTTATCCTGTCTGTTCAACATATTCAGGAATGGTGTCCATGGAGATGTTTTGGTTTTCTTGGCATGCTCAACGAAGATGCTCACACGCTCGGGATTCTCCTGTAATTATTAAAAAACATTAAAAACAAAATACACACATAAAGTGATAATGAATTTGTTTATAATTCGAAATTCATAATTCGATCCTAAACAACAGGGAGTAAACAGTAAACACAGAGTTGTTTTCAATTCCATTTACTGTTTGTTGATATGATCGGTGAAGAGCTGTCTTCTTGCTTTCAATACCATAAGTGAGGCATAACAGGACAGCTCGTAACAGCTACAATGTACCATACTTGTAAAATGTCAGGTTTATGATGATTCAATGAATTTTAATATAAAATTGTTATAATGCCATGTTTACCCCCTGCCCACGCAGAAGAGGTCCACTTACGAATAAGGTATTTGGTATGGATTATATTAAAAAGCATAACAATATTTGATTGCCAAACCTACCAAATCTTTGTCCAGATCAGCCAAATCCATTGGGAAAGGTTTTATCACATGACGTGACTTTCTGGAGCGGCGGAGCACTACACTGATTTCTGATGACGGCTCATCTGATACAGTATTATCCATTGTTAAAGATGCCATTTGAAAGGAAGTTTTCAACTAATAAACGCTACTTTTGAACGCCAGGATTTTCTCTAATTCCACCATGGAGCTTACGGTATCTTACATTAGTCAAACCTAAACTATTCATAATGATAAAGAATTTCTTCACACAGTATTTGACTATTTCTATTTTTAATGCAACTTTAGGATACTGTTCAATAGCCATCACTCAGCCCAATTGTGTGATAAATCTATGATTTGGTAACATTGCTAGGATTTCCTCTTACATCATGCAGTCACCAAGACATGTGATTGTCCTCTACATCTATCCATTATTCAGCCTAATTGGGGGCTACATTTTTGGTATCAGTAACACTAAAAAGGATATCCTCTTTTACTGTGTAGCATCCACCTAAACATGTGATCCCACCTTTATCTGCACTCAAGGCACCAATAATGAATATTGAATCAATAAACAAAAAGACTTCAAATTAAAATGCTGAGTGGAAAGGACCACGCCCCCCCCCCCCCCCCCCCCCCCCCTATTACTCTGTGATTTCATATAATGTCCAGTGATTACAGTGCTTCACATAAGTCAAAATGTGTGTGGATGCTCAGCAAGCTTCAGGTTTTTTCAGGTGAAGTGAAGCTGCTAGATATTGTTGGAAATCTGTGGTTGTACAGGAGGGTTAGACTAGAGGGCATACATGTAGTAAAAATACTTGATCTGTGTACTATTTAGCTCCTTAATTATATATATTCCATGTACATGTACAAATAGGAAATCAAAGATACTAACCTTTCATGGTAGTGGATTGGAAAACCTTGGCATAATTACATATCATTATAAAGGCTTTGAGCGGCTGGATTCAGGCATCTCTCCTGACTCAAAGGAGATTTTTCCTGACCCCTTTATGACACCAAAAGGGGCTGTCCTCCAAAGTGTTATTTGGTTGCCCAGTATTTATTTGCAATCTACTGTAAAATATGTCCTACCTTGATCATATCATCTATGGTAGTCAAGATGTATCGAACGGTCTGCTCCTTAGCAATGCGACCCATGAGACGGATGAATGTCTTGGCGCATGTTGGTCCTAATGATTGAATGAGTTGGTCACGTCTCTCGGACTGAGCATTATCATAATCTCGGATAAAGATGAAGTCTTCTTGGGATATCATCTGACCTCTGAAATTAATGAGCATAAAGTAGTAAAAGTAGTAATTAACAATCTTTGAATAAGTTCATCAGGATTGTTTGTTACTGAACATCTGAGGTTTGATTTCTTTTTGAACAAATCCAATAAAACATGGTGAAATTAATGATTTCAGTTACGTTTCACTGCTAAACTAGCAGCTTCGTCAGACTGGCAAATCTGTCTGGAGGCAAAAGGAATCCCTCTGGCTGGGAGAATTACCTAAATAGGGTCAACAGTCACATAGGGGTCAGTATAGGTCAATCTGGGTACACCTCATGAGTCATCTCAAATCCCCTTACCTAAATATTATTGTCACAAAGTAGAGTTGAGATTAAAGTCTGACTTTTCATATAGAGAGAGGGCCCTATATTAGTCAAAATGGGTCAAAAGTCATGTTAGTAAGAGACCAACCTGTCACTGGAAATTATGAGCGTTTACTTTTGGACAAACTAAAAGTAAACTCAAAAGTAAACGCAATACTAAACACTTATGTGAGCCCAACAACTCAGCTTTTTTCAACCCAGCCTCTAATCAATCCCACTAAAGGTATATTATGTGATCTTTCCATGGAACGCCCTCAACATTGAAAAAAAAAATTGAAAGCAGATTTTCTTGCAGATTTACATTTCTGATCATAAATCGTACATACATTCCAAGTTACAGGGCGATACGATTCTTAATTACTTCAAAATCATGGTTTTAGAGTGAAAATAAACTGTCGGATATACAACTTATTTTATTCTAGTATAAATTCACTCTAAAACCATGATTTTGAGGTAATTAGGAATCGTATCGCTCTGTAACTTGGAATGTATGTAAGATTTATGATCAGAAATGTAAATCTGCAAGAAAATCTACTTTCTAAAAAAAATCATGAATAGAGCCTAGAGGGCGCTCTCTGGAAAAGATCACATAATATGCCTTTAAATCACAGATGGTGGAAACATCTGTGACTATATTCACTCACTTGGAGCGTGCTTTGAGGTCAATTGGGTGCAAAATGAAAGAAATGTTTAGTTTTGCATTTACTTTTACGTTTATTTTTTGTTGTATCGTGATGTGAATTTTGAGCCATTTATACAACAAATTTGACCAAACACTGTAAATCAGTTTTACCATGTATTATACGCTTTATTCTGTCAATGTATCAAATGTTGTTTACGGTAAACACTTAACAGAGACAAAAGATTTGAAAACCTGTCAATACTTGGGTTCTCGGTTGGACACGTCACTGAACAAGACATCACAAGAAGAAAAGGACCTGCAAAAACTAACGAATCGGGTGAAAAATCAACAGATTTAATGATTTTGTCAGCACAATACTTCTTTATAACTCGGAACTACAATGGACTTCCAGTGGCGTAGCCGGTGTGTGTGTGTGGGGGGGGGGGGGCGGCATTGTGAGGGAGATAATCACATGGACCCCCCCCCCCTCCCCCCTCCCTTTTCACTTTCTCGAGCTGACGCCAAATGGGCAACCATTTACTATTTTTTGTTGGTAAATCATGCCTTTCTTCGGTACAACTATGTATTGTTTGATAAATGCTCGCCACTGCATATTTCTAACACAACTCGTGAAAGTGTGACGAAACTGGACAAGATATTAAAAGAACACAGATTTACAGAGACACAGCCCTGGTGTAAAATCATAACAAGACGTAGGCCTAGATTAAGATTTCTGGGTCATCTACTCAGAAATTGATGCTGAAGCACCAGCTGTTTTTCACAGAAATGTTAACAACGTCTTACACTATTGAAAGTATACATTGTAGGTCTCCGGTAAACACACAAGCCCGTTTCCTGGAAAATGGTGCTGTGTTGTGGCAAATAGTACAAAACAAGTACACCACCCCCTCCCCTCCCCCTCCCCTCCCCTCCCCTGGTCCGAGTCGGGCTTCCCTCATCAGCAGTTCGTCCGGCCTCACTGTATGACTAATGAGTGATATTAAATCATATCAGTAGTATACAATACACTTATCATTTTTATTCATTCATTTATCGTTTAAATAGGATCATTCATTATGACGCCACAAATTTAGAAACGCAGCATTAATTGTTAATAGCGATTCTAGAACATGTTTCAAATGGATAGACATCATATTTTTATTTTAACGAGTGCATCAGGTAATTATCCGACTTCACACAACGTCACGTCACATCACGACTATCTGTGCACAAGTGACACTGCATGCTGGGAAAAAGGTCAAATTGCAATTTTTTCGTAAATTATATTATGGTTTCGTGTTTAAGTACATTTTTTCGCTCTTTTTCACGCCAGTGGATTCAATTCACCATCACAACACCTGAATTATTGGTCCAAAGAACAAGATGACA
This sequence comes from Ophiura sarsii, assembly GCA_035610835.1. Lineage (NCBI taxonomy): Eukaryota > Metazoa > Echinodermata > Ophiuroidea > Amphilepidida > Ophiuridae > Ophiura > Ophiura sarsii. The sequence continues at coordinate 12,146,474 of CM069443.1, forward strand.
CAGTAAATGTAACTGTATTAGTCAAATCTCAGACTAGTAGTAGGGAGATCAACACAAATTCGCGATTCGCTATTCCTATCTGTTAGTGTGTGAAAATATCGGTTGGTAACTCACCATTTAAAAGTGTCTCCGAGAGTCAAATCAAGCACTGTAAAAAATCTTTGGTAAGACAAATAATGTATCTTCCAAGTCATGTATTTTTTTCCCGCAAAGAAACAACTTAAAGACCAAAATTAAATACATAAAATATGACACCAACGCGATCACTTTACTAGCGTAGCATGCGTAGTGGGCGGCGCCATTTTGAATTCTTCAATTTCTCGCGAGAGATCACGTTGTTTATTTGATGCTTTAGAAAGTAGTTCCAAGGCAATCTATTTCATGAATGACGTCATTTTAAAGAGAAAAAAATTATCTATCCGCTGATACCAAACACGATAGCATTCGTTACAGGGAAAAAAATTCTCATAAGGCCTAACAAAAATAAATGTTAGTTTCCGGTAACATGCTGACAAAAAAGAGGGTCGGTCGGTCGGGAAAAATTTTTATTTTACAAAAAAATATTATTTTAGATTCACCATGTAAATGAATTGCAAAGCTTCCGAATTTTGACCGTCATCGCAATCTGAACGCCCGGTCTGAACAGTGAACGCCAACTTCCGAGGCAAATTTCATTCATTATTTTATTATAATTCATTAAATGTAAATACACTGCATTTTCTCATTAAAAAATAAATCCATGTTTGGCAATGTCTGGTTAGACGTCCCGTTACTCAAGTGCGCATGCTCAAACCAATTAATGATACGTTGTAGCTATACGGTTTATTCCGTACGGGACGTGAGGCAAGATATAGCCAAATGTTTTTCCTTCGATCGTACTTTGCTAAACTTGGGGAATTACTTTATCGATGTAAACAAGCATTAACCTTTTAGCAATCTGCTTTGAACAACGTGATAATTCGCTTTACTTCACTTCTCAACACGTGCGCGAGAGACTTTGCATGCCCGAACAGAGGTTAATAATATGATATTTCTTTTCTGTTCCACACGGTTCCCAGTGTGTTATTTTTACCATGTTACGCTACGTCATTCCATGTGGTTGGTTGGTTTGTTGGTGGTACCTAAAAAACGTAATTATTGCGATAACTGCAAATACTGCGCTGTGTTGTTGATGAATGGAAATAAACTTTTAGGCGTACGGACGAACGGAAAGTATGAAACTTCAGAATTGTTGCAGAATTCATGGAAATGGGTACATTCAAATTGGACCTTCCGCAAAATGGGAATGTAAAACTAAATGGGAATGTAAAATTTTTATTCTCTCAATACATTTCCGTAAATTTGGACTGAAAAAATACGAGCGGTAGGTAGAAAATAAATTTTATTTTTTCAAAATGTTGATAAAATTTGTACGGTCGGCAGGTTTTAAGAGGGTCGGTCGGGTTACCGGAAACAAACATTTATTTTTGTTAGGCCTAAGCTTGAATTTAGAGGTCAAATGATGGTAAATTTTACTTGATTTTCTTTGTCAAAATAGATCAATTAAAGGTATAAGGAGGCTATGAAACCCATATGAAACCGTTATTAAATGAAAATATGTAGTTTTCTGAACAAGTTACATGTGTTTATTTTGAGCTGGAGCATAGAGCATAAGTCGCGCAATGGGGATTTCCTGAAGTTGATGCATTGGTTGGTGCTTTAGAATGATCGTGTTGAAGTCATAATTTATGTATTTTAAGTCGTTTCTTTGCAAAAAACAACAACATGGCTTTGAAGATACATTATTTGTCTTACCAAAGATGTTTTACAGTGATTGATTTGACTCTCGGAAATATTTTTAAATGGCAAGTTAACAAGCAATATTTTCACACACTAATAGGTGAATCACGAATTGTCTTGACCTCTGTAATTCGAAAATCGGCAGACAGCGACGTGTGTTCAATAAATCTTTTAAAAATCATAACTTTGCCAAATAATGGGGTATGGACATGATTTTACCACCATTGGCTTTCCATTGATACCAAATGTGTTGGGGTTTAATGTAGAAATCAAAAATCAGTTGACCTCCCTACTAGAACTAGTAGTATTTTTAGTCTACATTTTGACATTATGATTAAGTAAATGTCTAAATTGATTTACATTGACTTGTACGGTTCCGATGCACTAATTGGTATGCCTAATGGCCGGCATCAAAGATTCCGGCCATGAAAGGACTAATTCAGTAATTGCTGTCTAAGTGCCAGTCTACACACATACAATACATTTTTACATGACACAGACTGGCTGTTGATTTGTTATAAAATTAAAAATAATCTCTTTTGTTTAGACGAGGTCATAACAAAATGACGACCATAAATTACATTTTTGGGACCTCGCCCACACCCCCTCCCTTTCCCCACCCCACCCCTCCCCCCTAAGGCCTAATAGTAATATAGCTACAAAAACAAGAATAGACAGTCGACGTCGTATTTTTAGTGCTGCCAAATTCGACAGCTTTGTAATGTAAACTTACTGCACATAAGATTGCCAATTTACGCGATGATTTCTGACATCAGTTGCTTCTTTCTCGAAGAGATTGAGGGGTGGAGGATCAGAGCTAGGCCCTGCAGGAAGACGGGGCGCCTCTTCGCTATCGTTATCCATTTTTTCGTACAACGAAGTCATATTTTGATCCTTCGTATGGCTAAAAATACTTCAACCCTTCATCAAAGGCAATCACTTATCATTACTTATTAGTATTCATTTCGGCAAACATTTATAGGGGATTGTGAAGTTATATTAGCAATAAAATATTATGTTACACAGATGAATTATAAACATATTTTCATTTTAGGCCAAAAAAAAAAAATTGTTATATTGGCGTAACCCGCCCGACCCTAAAAATACGCCCGACCCTACACTTTTTTTTTTTTTTCAGTGAAAAAAAAAAAAAAACCCCAACCGACCGACTCTAAAAAATAAAAAAATGAAAAAAATAAATGTTTTTTCTCGAACGAAATACGACGGTGCTCCTCGAATAAACGGAAATTCCTTCCGAAAATATGGTTTATTGTGTTTTATTTGTATATAGACTTGTACTGAGGGGTACTTCTAACAAACAATAGGGAATGTTTAAACTCGGTTAACATTGTTCAAAAACAGCTGCTAAAAAAAAAAAAAAAAAAAAAAAAAAAAATCCCTACCTACCTACCCTATTTTTGTTCAGCCCGTTACGCCAATATAACAATTTTTTTTTTTTGGCCTTATATAACATAAATTGTTTTATTAAATTTTGTTGAGGGGTATATATGATTTTAAGATGATTTATTTTATCACATAAAACTATATATAAAGAAGCACTGACCGAATCATGTGACACAATAATAAAAAATCAGGCAGGTGTTTTCGCCCTCTATTTGATTGACTTCTCAGAGGATAGACGGCGTGAGGTGCGTAGTTGAAATTTGGTAATAACAGGAGGTTTATAAGACCCATGCAATTGTAAAAACCTTATTTGAAATATTTGTCATTTTCTTATTGTTTTGCGTTTTCTTAACGATAAAGACAATTCCTTTCGCTACAAAATAAACTATCAGTTACCAGTGATAATCACAAAACCACTTCGGGCCGATTTTTTTTACTTCAAAGAGACAATTCAAATTGAAACCTGGAATGAATGGATCACACCATTGAGATACGAGTATGTTCAATCAGGTATAGTCATAGTGAAGTATAGAGGAGGGTTATCCCGGGACATAATGGTTGATGAGACTGGTGTTCACTCTGCTCGGGACTCTGCTATCCATATAGGAAAGATTGCTTGGTCTTCAATGAAAATATCATGCCGCGATAAATCTTTCCTGCATGCCGCACCCAGCTCTCGCCACTGTGCATATATTGGAGTCTCCTTGGAAAGTTTTCAGCCAGGGATCCACTAACTGAAATTAGTCATTGCCTAACGAGAGCGCTCTATTCCATAAATGTTCATTGTTTGATTCAGTCCATGAGCCTGCACCCACATTTTTGCTCATCGGTACCATGTTGAGGGAGTAAGGCTAACTTGGATTTTTGGAAAGGTATTAACCTTTAGTTTCAGGATATGGCTGATAGCAAATTCAAAGAAGACCACTTTTGATCATTTTTGGCCATCAATTTGGCGGCCATTTTGGTTTTAAAGTATGTTAACAAAGCAAATACATGTTGATCATACATGTTGGTTTATATATGCCAAAATAGGGAATTTTACCATTTTTGGCGGCCATTTTGGTAGCCATCTTGAATTTAGATGTGTTAACAAAGCAACAGTCCTGGATATGAGTGTCTTGTGGTCTAAAACATACCTAGACTGCGTTATTCCCATCCAACAGAGTTTCCCAAATTCATCATAAGTTTATTAGTGTGGTTTTTGTTGGCATTTTGGCGGCCATTTTGAAAATGGCTGATAACACCCCGCTTTGAATTTGCTATCAACCATATTCTGGTTCCACGGATCCATACCAATACAAAAATCATTGTTATCCTTACTCCCTCGACATGGTACCGACCGACCCCCAGGCTCATGGACTAATTACGTTCATAATGTTTTTCCGGCCCAGTGATTTAGCCAAAATGGCCCAGATGATTTCATAACTACTTAAGACAGTTGATCATATCTTTGCTTCCCGACCACCGATTTTCATGAAACAAAGCTGATTTAAGATGCTAACAGAATTCCCTTTGCATGACAATAAAAATCGAAACGGAAATTACTTTGGAATTATTTTAAACATTTTTTTCAAAATTGTATTGTCTATTTTGTTACAGCCTGTAGAAAGTCGCGTCTGAACCAAAATATTAATTTTTTACTCGCTTTTTAAATATAAAACCTAAAAACAAAAAACCTATGGGTAAATCATCAAACTCGAGTTTATCCATCATACGAAATCCAAAATCTTCTTGTTTTGTTTGAAGGTTTTTCTTTTGTTAAAAATCTCAAAAATAACGACATCATTTTGTTGATAACAAGGTTTTTTAATGGACAAAACAATCTAGGCCTAATTATACCTTACCCCCCTTAAATGTGGATAATTGTGTATGAGCTTTTCATCGAGAATTTTGTTTATCCCAAAATCATTTTTAGACCACGGAACTCAAAATTTATTGAGAACGACCACTTCAATATACGCTCCCCATTATATTAAGCTACATGCAAAGTAGGGGTTAAACAATCGGTTCTAACTTGAGTTATCCCATACGTCCTTATAATGACATTTACAGAGATTATTCTTAAGGGATGCCCACAAAATATATCAAAAGTATAGCACAAGTGTCTGACTAGATTTTTCGATATTACGCGATGAATATGATGTAGCGATTTCGGCCCAAAACTCAGAACAGACATCACGCTGATTTCAGTCGTTGAAAACTACAAAATTGTCAAACCATTACGATTTTGTATTGAATTTCAATTGCGCACACTCAGAATAATTATGCGTAAAACCCAAAATTAATCGATAGAATTGAAAAAAGTCTATTAAAACCTCTCAATTTCTACCGAAAGAAGGAACTATTGCTGTGATACTTATCCTACAGTGATACAGTGGTGTACACCCTTAACATAATCAAAAAATAAATAATTATTTCTATATAAAATGAAAAAATGAAAAACAACAACAGCATTGCGTGTCCTCTCTCATAATGTAAGCCCTTCAGCACGATGATGCACAGCTATTCGAATTGTCCTCCCCTCATTAGCTCTTCTATAAATGTATAGAGCGAGCAACGTTTCCAGCCCCCTCCCCATTGACAAAAGACCTTAAAAGGAAGAAAATAAAGGAGGAAGAGGAAGAAGGAGAAGAAGGAGAAAAAGGGGGGAGGAGGAAGGTTTAAGGAGAAAATTAAAGAAGACAATGAAAAACATTTTGAAGTAAAAAAAATTCGATTTGAGCATACAATCATGTTTTTGGTATGGATGTTGTTTAAGTTAGAATTTGAATGTGCTCACTTTGAGTTCGGATTTTACTCCTTACCTACCTATGTAGGAATTATTGTGTTTTCGTTGTAGGCAATAGGCACGCGAGAAATTGTAGGCAATAGGCAAGTGAGAAAATGCCAAAATTGCTGCTTCAAAATGATGACCGGAATTTTTGCCACTTCCAGGGGCTACGACCCTAGACCCCATCCACTTGGAAATGTTGTTTAAGTTAGAATTTGAATGTGCTGCACACTTTGTGTTTGGATATTACTCCTGTTACCTACATATGAAGGAATAATTGTTTTTTAGTTAATACTAGGCAATAGGCATAAGAGAAAATGCCAAAATTACTGCTCAGAATGCTGAATTGTTGCCTTAAAAATTCCTAAAACCCAGGAGCTTCCAGGGGTGAAGAGGCTCTAAGACTTGACTTGATCATGCTTTAAGGCCAACACATGTATAATTATCTAATAATTATGTACTACGTATATTTCTGCAGGTGAGAATCTCAACAAAGACGTTATAATTATACACATTTTAGCGCTCGTAATTCTGGTGCCCACGTAAACACAACCTCTGTGGTTCCACAGCCTCTGTGTTCCAGACAAGCGGATGGAGACTTCGCCTGTTTACTCCAGCAGATTATGAGAATATGCTGGAGTAGTGCTTAATGTATGATTTTGTCATACACGAAGCGCCAGATATAGGTAAGTCGACGTTAAAAGAAAAGTCATGACCGTTGTATGCAAATAAATTGCGCTAAAGGGTAGAAAGAATTTTGATAACAAGTTTTGTTGAAGGGTGGCATCTCAAGTAGATGAGGTCCGGTGAGGTTTCTAGTGACGCGGGTTCCCTGGTTTCGGTGCGGTGTTACGTTTGATGGCAATATCTTGTGTATTTCTTTAAAAATGGCTGTCAGTCGAGACTTGGTTCGACGGTCTTCGAATTTCCACCAGGGCATGGGTTGAGTGTGTGATTGTAAATGTATACTAAGTATTACTTAGATTTTCATAGCACTGGCCTTCGAAAAGTGAAGAGGGAGGAAGTTTTTGTGACATACACTACATTGACTTTAATTATGGAGTAAGGGAAGGCTACGAATTATTGTTTTAAGTGGCCTAAATCGTACTTTTTATTTAAGTAAATTTGCACCTCGAAGGTAAATGAAACTACTGAAAATGGATAAAATGTAGGACTAGGAGTATAAACAAGACAATTGAAGAAATAAATTCAATCAAATACTCAAGATGTAGAAGAAAGGGTTAATTTAAATCGGTGATTTTAAAACTACAAAATCAAATTATTGGGGTCCCTGATTAAATTCAAATCAAACAAACCTTCAAGCCTAGACAAAGCCTATAATAAATATATATATGGTCGAATCCAACGAAAAGTGTACACGTGATGTTCAGGCCTATAATAAAATAATCTATATCTTGACTATTTCATTTTTGTGTTATACGTATCCGCCTCGATGAGACGGTTCGCGCCATATATAATATGACTAACTTCTATGCACAATTAGGCGTATGCGAGCAATAAACCTGCTATTTTTCACCCTTTTTACAAAATAGTTGTTAAGGTTTTATTTTAGACATATAACCGTTTAGATGAAAACGAGCTTAAGCGGAAATAATTTTACCTGTTTGATTGGTGGATATCTCAAGAATGCCTCTTGTAATTTGTGTTACTTTTGATCAATCCCCTGAATTGTTGTGATTTTTTTGGCTGTGGTAAGTTTTGACGTTACCTACCAATACATGTTTTGTTAAATCTCACTTTCGGGGAAGAATTCGCCTGAGGTAGTGTAATTTGTGCTGTAAGGATACCTAAATATATTAAATACTTAAATGCATTGTCCACATTCAAGTCGATTTTTTGATAAAGCTGTTAGAAATTTTAAAAGCGGAAACGATCGGTTTGGTAAAAAAAATGCATTACCTCCGAATACCTATTTAAAACACTGCCATTTCAATATAAACACAGATTAGTGAATGATATCTATAGAATAAGCGAAGTGTGATACAATGTACATGTGTGCCAAGTTTTATCATTTTGAAGGCAACATTTTTTGAAATATCAGCAATAAAAGGCTGTATTCGTAGGCAAATTTGAAATATGAACTTTTACCTTCAAATACAAATAACGATACCGTGGTTATTCCCTCTGTTGTTACATACTTGTATCGACTGGAATAAAGTAGAAATGTGCGCTGCGTTCGGCAAGCCACAGAGAAGATTTGCATCAATCTTTCAGCTTTTGTAAGTAACTTTTCACAAAATTCTGTAGTTTGCGTACAAGTGCATCAATAATTTGTTGTTGTCTTAAAAGTTGATTGAATATAGCCTCCCTATGTCTCAATCTTGTTACTCCTATTAGTGTAGTTGTTTATGTTATTCACGCAAAGACATCCTCTGACAGTTGATTTAAATCGCAATGGGGGTGATTAATGTTTATATAAATAATCAGTAACAGCTTCTCGTGCATTGACTTCGTGTTGTATTCGGAGGTAACATGTATGTAGGCAACATTCAATAATATACACGGTGCATATTGGCCCTAAATGATTTTATTTTACATACAAGCAGTGCGCAATCATACAATCTGACTGGATATATTATTATATTTATATTTGGAGGGAAAAAATTAATATTCCCTTATTAAATGAAAATAGGAGGTGTTAATTTAAATAAAATGCATGGTGTAATCACACTGTTTTTGCCGAGAACATATTTTTTGTTGGTGTTAGAGTGAATGAATGATATTTATATCCATAGATTACACGTTGATCGTCTTAAAGTGGATACATTTACACATAACATCCATGAAATTTTGGTTTCATAATCAATATTTTCCTATTCCATTTTGTATTCGTAGGTAACTTATATATTAGTTAATGGGCATGGTACAATTCCTGCATTGTTTGTCGCTTTCATTCGCACCTAATATTATGTAAATATTAAGTAGGCATGTATAAGACGGGAATAATATTGTTTGGAGCGTTATATTGTTTTAAACCAGCTTGTCGATATGATGTATGCGTAGTTAATCAATTTCCACAGGAATTGCAGAGCAGTGACTACTGAGGTACTTAATATTGGCCATTATTGTAGTTGTATTTGAAAATGGAATTCATGTATAACAAATATAAAATAACTTGCTTCATTTTTGCTCTGGCAGGTTGTGTAATGTCACCGAAACGTATTTTAAGTGAACAAGAAATTTAGTAAAACCTTTTCATTGTTTAAAGGTGGGAGGGAATCGAGGGTATAGGCCTATACTGATTTCAGTCTTAAATACAAAAATTGCTCATGAATAATGCTTCCGACATTTATTTCTTAGTGTAATTGAACTAAGCAGTGGTTGATTTTTTTTTAAAAATCATAATGAAAGGCACATGCCCGATAACATCTCTGTCGTGGCAAAACTTATTAGATTAGTGTTGTTAAATCAAACAACATTGAATTTCTAAACATAAAATTCCTATTTTGTCTACATCTGACAAAATATATCATATTGGTGATTCTATGTCAAGCGGAGTCTGCCTCCGGTTGAAACTCGATAAAGACTGACTATGTACGACATTGAGAATGACACAAATTCCAAACTAGTAAATTATATCTTAATTCTAATCTGACAACTGAATGTGTTGCCGAAAGTTGTATGTGTTTTATTCCGATGTGGACGGAAAGGCAAAATATTTGAATGTTCTGGACTTTGAAAATGTTCGGCTCATATTAAACTTATATATATAAGGTCTGATATGAAATTATTTCAAAGTATATATTAAATGAATCAAAAAGCGATCTGGCTTTCGTGTTTAAAACAGCTATTCAAAATGATAACATCCTGAAGACCTCACTTGCCTCCTTTATTTAGAACAAATTGAGGAAGGCAACCGGTTGTTTTATTGCTTAAAACAAATAACCTGACATTCAAGACTATGAATTACAGGCAAATCAAACTGTTTGCTTAAAGGAAATCGCTCGCTTTCTAAATAAAGATAGCTCGGTGAACTATTCAATAGTTGATTCGATCCAATACTTTGGGTTCACACGGAAACTGAAACGTTCATTCTTAACATTCTAGAATGTCCTATATAATAAACAAAGAGTAATTATGTTCTATTAGATATTCATCCTCGCGACATGAGAGACCTAAAGAACTAACTACACACAGAATACATCAAGAACCACTAAACTTGTTAAGTAGAGATAACAAGGCTGAATGATCACGAGGCTGAATGATCAGATGTTTCTTAATTAAAATGTGTATATATGCTATAGTTTTTATCATGTTAGTTTTAATGATGAACATGCTTTTTACCAAATTAGATCAGTAATAATAATAGTATTACTACTAGCGAGTTAATTGATTGTTTAACTATAACTTTACGAAATTTTAACTCAGTACGATATGTTTGTTGTCATCATCTTGCCCTAATCAGATGTTAAATATTACACACTTCTGACTGTTTTGTAGAAGTTAAACGCACATTCTTAATATATAATTGAAAGTCAAGCAAGAAAGACACTAACAAAATTGGATTATCAGATACGTTAGCATAATAAAACATTTTCTGCCATAATTATCATGTGTAAAAGGTTAATTCAATTCAATATGCCTTAACATCAAGAATAATAACAGTATAGGTCTATTACTAGTGAGGTTATTGATGCTTAGGGTGTTTTCTTTTATATCTTAGAAATATATAGGAACATGGCTTTATATTATTTTAATGTTTAATTGGTTAATCTTGATTGTTTTATTCAAATGTGGAATATTACGCAATTCTGATTGTTTTGTAAAAGCAGCGCTGAGTGCACATTCTTAAATCTATTTATAAAGTCAATCGAGACACCATTTTGATACGACATTCCCCTCAAACGCGATTCATGGCATAAGAAACTACGTCGAGTACAATTTTGCCCTTAAACCTATGTCAAATCAACGAATCCAACTGTTCTTATAGTCAACGAAGTTGAAGTTGAGAACAAATGTGTTACCTACGAATACTTTGATTATTGCAATGTAAGCTACCGTGTTTTAAGTCTTAACATGTTTTTCTCTTATAGGAATGCTTAAAAATGTTGCCTGATATATTGTTCTTTTCAAACCTTTTCAAAATTACAACTGACAGTTAGATATTGTATATTTTTTTCAACATTAAATTAATTTTCTAGTATCTATTTAAAGTAAACTACTGGGAATATGTTCATAATATTAGGATTTAAACATGTTTTAACATGTTTATTTAAAAAAACAAATATTGTTAACAGCCCTGCATAATTATTGCCCCCCAACATGTAACATGAATTAAGTAGAACATTAATTTATTACAGTTTTACTTCTCTTACCTACGTATACATTAACTGTTACCTTCGAATACCAAATTTCCACATTCCTCTATGTACTTAGGTTTTGGGCGAATGCTCAAAATTCTAAATTTTACAGAAAGGGTCATTCCCTCTCTTTGAGGTACATGAAAACAAATGTTCATTAAAATCATCTTGGTGAAAGTACACAAAGTGACTCAACCTCATGTTTCAAAGTATTGAGAGCCTGCAAATGCTACCTAACTGTGTGAATCTAAAATGTAAACAAAAAATGAGCACCTGGACAAATATGATCACTTTCTATCAGCATTAGCATCTTCTGAATACAATACAATCACATATTTGAATGAAATATGTAAATAGGTGGAATAATCATCACTTAATCAAAATATGGTACTTGTATTGGTAGGTAACATTGAGAAGTGTACCTTCAACTTCATCATTCCGCCACGTGGTCGATTGGAGAGATTAGTGATGGCACTTTTTTTCCATACAAGCTTGATATGTTGACTTTGAGTGAGGAAAAGGAATAAGAGATTGAAGCATTTTGAAACTGGACCCTAAAAATCTAGCCGTGGACACTTTTCGCTGGATTCGACCATATAAGATTATAGCAGATATGACAACGTCATAACAGACACACGTTACCCCTTACCTACATAATATGAATATAAATCAGTTTACCAACCCAGGGTGTTTACAATTAAATTAGACAATAACAACAAATACCTACTACATAAACTAAATGATCAAATCAGTTATATGCAGACAACTGCATGAATGAAGTAAATTTACTGCATGAGAACGCCAAGACATCTTATCGGTTCCTCATGGGATGGGTACATTTACACTATATGTAGTGCTTATGTATGGTTTTGTCATACACGAACCGCCAGATATAGGTAAGTCGACGTTAAAAGTAAAGTCATGACCGCTGTTTGCAAATTAATCGCGCTTAGCTGATTTACCATAATTAACTATGGGCTAAATCTATAAGCTTCTATAAGTAGATGTAATCACACAAATCCTCTGGAGTTAACAGGCGAAGTCGTGCTGTCTCCAACCGCTTGTGTGGTCCAGTGGTAATCCTTCGCTGCGATAAGGGAGACTGCACATCCACAGACAATACAATAGTTGCGATGTTTTTGGAATAAAACAAACAAATACACTAGAAACACTCCTGAATCAGTGACTTTCAAATACAAGGGACGGCTAAGCCGGTATTTTGTGTTGAAGCTAGTGTGTCTCGTATTAAAATCTATCATAAAGAAGCATCATAATCATTATTTATTTTTTTGAATTATAGACCAATTGCCAAAATGTGATTTTCACGATTTTGAAGGTAAATAATCACGTTTTTTGGCAGTTTTTGGTCTATATTCAACAACAAAATAAGATATTAAAAAAAAGCTCCTCCTAGAGAATTTTATTAGGATTATAATAAAACTAGTATGACAAAATTTGACAAAATATATTTTGAGTCATCTTGCCCGAACCTAAAATTGGTCAAAAATTGTGTTTTTCATAATTTTCTCCAAAATGGTCAATTTCATGATAATGGCTGGATTCATTGAACCCTTTCCTTCAAGACAATGTACACTTTTATATAGATTAAATGAATAATAAAGGAGTTACAGCAGTTTTAGGGAGGCTATGCTTAGGGTCCACACCCACCACGCATTTGTGACGTCACGCCTTGACTACTGTAACTGTCTACTTTATGCCTTACCACAATATCTGATTGGTAAGCTTCAGCGTGTACAAAATTCTGCGGCTAGGCTCACTGCGATGAAACGCAACCACGTCAGTGACATATTGAGAGACCTCCACTGGTTGCCAATCACCGAACGCATTGAATACAAGATGCTGCTGCTTATAACTTACAAATGCCTTCATGGTCTGGCCCCTTCTTACCTGACAGAACTCTTGAAGAAACACGATCCTCCTCGGACTCTTAGATCTTCATCCATGGACCTGCTGGATCCACCACGTGCAATTCATACCCGTACGTATGGCGAGCGTGCGTTTTCGGCGGCTGCCCCGAAACTGTGGAATGCGCTTCCCACCAAGGTTCGCTCTGCTACCACTCTCGAACAGTTAAGTGCAGGTTGAAGCACTACCTTTTCACTCGTTCGTAATTTGGCAAATCTGTATCTATATTGACTTTTGCGCTTCAATTGTGTTTTGCCTTTTACTCATGTATATATTTTGTTAATTTGTTATGGTATTTTTGAGTGTACAGGTTGTGCATTTTCATAATTTTTAGTTTTTAATTCATATTTTTAATGTATTGATTTTATCTTTGTGCGGCGCATTGAGTTTCCTTGCGGTTTGAAATGCGTCTTTTAAATGCCTGTATATTATTATTATTATATTATATCATGTAAAGTGTAAAAATAGGGTCACATTTCTATGTGTAAAGCCAATTAAAAATGTAGGTTTTTAAAGGGTTTTTTATAAAGCCTCCCTTCTCACTTTTAATAGGCTTAATTTGACATAAAAAATAGCTGCTCTTTAAAAAACTGAACAAAATGTTTACGTTTTATTATAATTAGGCCCTTTATTGTTTGGACATCGTCCGTTCCCTGTAAATGGGCGAGGGAACTTCTGAATGGGATGGGTTACAAAAGGTAAACATTAGAGAAGACAAATTATTGCGCAAGTAATTGTGGAATTTAAAATATTTTGTAAATAGCATTTTATTCACACACCACCTTCAACTTCAGAGAAAAATTAAATCAAGAATACGTTTAATTTATATAACACATTTTGATACATGTTTATAGAATATTTGTATCAAATCAAAACACACCCCTCCATTTCAATAGTAGTACGGTCCATTGAAAAGGAAAGGAAACTCATTTCACCGCGCGATGATACAAAATGGCGATTCTCTTGTGCTGGGTAGCGACCGTTCCGGCTAAAATTGTGGCTTTAGGAATGATCCGTGACATATGGCCCTCGCCAAAAATATTTTCCTCGGGGATATAGCTACGTTTTGGTATATAAAGCTGTTTGCTAACTTTAAGGATCGCATGGCGAAATGCATTTATACGCCGAAAAAACGGGCGAAAAAAAGAACACATTTTGCGAACATTTGTTGTTTGTTTACAATTTTGCATCGATGCATGGTTTCCAAATAAGGTTTGCCATCCTATTAATTTGCATATGAAGAGTGGGTTTATCTCAAATCAACAACGCTTTGTTACTGTACTTAAGGTATGGGGGAGTTGTTGAAGTATTAGTAATCATGATCATGATGTTGTGTACTAGCCCCGGTACTATCACCCAAGTGTCCACAAACTGGCGATTCAAACCAAGGTTGAATAGCAATCTTCTCCGTGGCAGTCTGGTACTGGGTAGACATCATTGGGGATGATATTAGCTTCTGTCGTAAACTCCAAAAAGCTGTCACGTGGACCAGTATAAGTAGCCTGGAATTCAAATACATTTAAATCAGGTAAATTGGCATTGCTTACGCACTGGGCTGAGTTAATGATGGTTCGAATAATTGCTGGCATATAAGACATAATATCCGCAGCGAAAAATATATGCGCCTTTGCGTTGAAACAACAAATTCCTGACATTCAACTTTTAAATATATTCTGGCCTTTTGTACGGTCCCAGTTTATGGTGTTTTAGATTTAGATGAACCACAGATCATTTTCGCAGTCAACCAGTTGACAAAATGGTTGCGGAACTTTTAATATTGATTTTCAGAATGAATCATTGACAAACAAATTATCGTAACCACAATCCATCCCATTTGAACAAGTGTTTCCAAGTTCTATACTAAAAAACCGTGGAAACCTGAAATTCATTTTTGGCCGAGCATAACAAAAACTTTAGTGTACAAGTAGTCCCCAGACAATTAAAGGATATCTCAACAAATCTACTGGTAAACATGGAATAATCCCATTTGTTAGAGGTTGCTGCGATATCGATACGCTGGGCCCTAACGTAAAAGTGACTTTTACGCTGGAAGCCAGTGTATCGAATTTGCAGTGCCGCCTAACACTGAATTAACTTAATTTGGAAGGTACTGATGAAATACAACGAATGTTTGTACACGTTGCAGCTGAATAAATAACAATGTTTGCAGAAATGCCCGTTCAAGAGTTCTGTGATTCTTTGGCTAAGCAATATTTACTTTATCTTGGTGAACCTCCAAACTAGCTAACTAGTTATTGTTTTATATTGCATATGTTACACGCCATGTTTTTTCTATAGATATACGTTGCCGTTTATGAATCAAACTCACTCTTATAAAGAAACACACCCATCCTTTGGCAGGTCTTTCGAACGTTGCTATATACACACCTGGGGACTAAACAGTAAGAAGCAAATACTTAGTTCAAAAATTGAAAATCGTCAATTCTGGCCGAATCGTTATCTATAATTCCTCGCTATCAACCCTGCACGTGGTCCTCGAATATAAATACGACCTCCCCACCATTAACTATATTCAACTCTCATGTGACTGTCCAGGGAAATAAAGATATTGAACATACCAGACAAATTAACCGATGTTGAATTGTCTGATGAAGCGCTCAGTCGAATATGAAACGTCACACGGAACTATAATAGATTTTATCCTAATCATAGCGTTGTACAACATGATAAAGAGAAACATTATTCCAAAAACAATCTATCAATTGTTATCACTTACAGGGTTCTCGACCTCGTATGCCTCGTAAATTACAGCATGTGGTGCCGGCACGTTCGATCCTCGTTCCTTAGCAACCACCAAACGGAAATCCCGCCTTCCGTCACTTTCGAGAGTTTGTGCTCTCCACGTGTTTACTATGACTGGCTTGACGTCTGTGTGCATTTCAATTATACCATGTGTGCCGTTCTAAAAAATCAAGACCCGGAAATTAAATAAGAATAACGAGCGTATGAATTCGTGTCCAAAATATTATATAGTTTTTAAATTGATTTGATTAACGCCAAAAATACAAAGATGTCTTTGACTTAAGAGACTCACCTCGGAACGTGTCCATGTCATCTCTGGCCATTTCCATCCCTTCAAATAAATCGATATATTACGTTAAAGATACTGTTGTGACAAATTCTTATCTCACTTCATACACCTCTTTAACACTAGGTTGTACCTGTTTATTTTCTTAAAGAAATTTACATTATTAAAGGTAATTTCTAGTAATATAATTTAGGCCGCCATGGTTAAACGGGCCAAACTCGCAAGTTATAAGGGTCGCTAGCCATAAGGGTCACTAGTCATAAGGGTCGCTAGTCATAAACCCTAACCCTAACCCTAACACTAACCCTAACCCTAACCCTAACTATACCCTACCCTAAACCTAACCCTCAATCTAACCCTAATAACCCTACCCTTAACCTAACCCTAACCCTAAGATACTTTTATGACTAGCGCACTCGTGATATAGGAAAATACACGTTATAACTAGCGACCCTATGACTAGCAGATAGACCCCGGTTAAACCGGCAATTCGTTAGCGCGGTATTTCAAATCTTATTTTACGGATATCTGATTCTTTTAAGGCTGCCAATTTTAGGCTACGTTAAAGGTATATTATGTGATCTTTCCAGGGAACGCCCTCAACATCGAAAAAAAAATGAAAGCAGATTTTCTTGCAGATTTACATTTCTGATCATAAATCGTACATACATTCCAAGTTACAGGGCGATACGATTCTTAATTACTTCAAAATCATGGTTTTAGAGTGAAAATAAACAGTCGGATGTCGATTTATGTCCGACAACTTATTTTACTCTTGTCTAAATTCCCTCTAAAACCATGATTTGTAGGTAATTAGGAATCGTATCGCTCTGTAACTTGGAATGTATGTACGATTTATGATCAGAAATGTAAATCTGCAAGAAAATCTACTTTCTAAAAAAAATCATGAATAGAGGGCGCTCTCTGGAAAATATCACATAATATGCCTTTAATTTATAAATAGGGCGTTGTCCGTTATAAAGGCCCTGTCACACTGTTGCAATTGCGAATAGAGCTAACGTGTGCCCGACGTTTTGGAAATGTGCGTGTACGTTCGTGCAAACCCGTGCGGTGTCACACTGCGAGCGCCCGGTGAGAGTCCGTTCCATGGACGGTTATCCAGGCGGCATGCGCCCGTTTCAGCCAGCATCCACTACTCAAAATATGGACAAACCCATCCATTATCACACAATAGCCGAGCAACCACAACTAAATTTCCATCTTTTAGCAGCCCGTGGCTGAGATGGTCGACATCCACCACCGTCCATCACCGCTCTGCGAAACCGGTGAGGAGGTGATGAGCCCGGTACCAGGCCGGTGAGGACCTGGTTTAGACCCGGTATAGAACGGAATGGACCCGATGACAAAAAATTAAATAAATGCGGCCGTTGACATTTTTTGCTGATTGTTCACCATGTCGGACTCTGTTGTTTTTCTATGGATACATGTGACTGGGGCATTAGCGGTTCACTAGGGGTCCTCAGAGGTGCGCTGTGGTTTAGGACACTTTTGAGCATGTAGTGATCAATACTATGTATACGTTGAACAATCGTTGCGTGAACTTTCGCATGTTGGGTGTAGGTTGCTTATTTTTCAGCTGTTCGGCTTTATACGGCGCTTAAGAAGAAACCTACACCCAACGTGCGAAACGTTCACACGGCGAATGCTCAATGTATACATAGCGTATATGGCCATGCGTTTTGAACTGGGCCTGCAAAAAGGTGGAGTTGTGACATCGGCACATCAAAAATGACATTGTCTATTCAATTTCTTGTATAAAGATACCACCTACATAGCTCAATTTGGTATCAAAATAAAGCTCTTATGCAGGGCAAGAAGATAAAAGTATTAGCATGTGTTAAAATGTTGTCATTTTTTGTTAATTAATGGCTAATTAACCAACATCAGGGGTGGAGGAGAGTCCGGCGCAGGAGAGTCCGGCGCAGCAAATTTGGCATCTACAGTACAGTTCAGTGCAATTGAGTTAAATCATGTTTATGGAATAAAATTGTTGCATCTAAGTACATAAACTCTGGTAAATAAACTGATTTGAATAATTTAGATGTTTAATAATGGGTAATCACCTTAATTAATAAAGAATTAATCAATAATTACAGACCCGCAATGCATACATGTGTATGACTGGATGGATATGTACCGACGCAGCGTCTTTTACCAGCACATACGGTTAGGCAAAGTGATCATGGTATGGGATGCATGAGTGATTCTATTGAGGGGATAATGTGATCAATACAAAGTATGAACCTTTGTCTTTCAAACAATACACTTTTGGATTGTTAGATACCTTTGGTTATGTAACGTCATTAACATAAACACAATAGGTTTCAGACACTGACTGAAATCTGCCAATTATTTGGCTGGATATGTAATATGTTGAATATGGGTTGATTGATACATTTGCGTATATCTCGGCAGTGCAAGCATAAAAACAGATAACACTTTGGCACATAGTTAGGATACACACTTATCTCTGCTTGACACTCTTTTTTTAGATCTGAATGCCTTAATACGAACAAGAAGGGACCATCTTAAATACGCTTTTATTTAGCAAAATCCACAATAATATACCTTAGAAAACAACAAAGGATAAAGAACAATAGAGGGATTATAATTTAATAAATTGTTGTGGGATGTAAAGCAATAATAGTGGGGATTTCAAAAGGAGCTGTTCATAAAATTTCCTCAAACCATTGAAATTATATGACGATTACTTACACAATACATATCTAGTAGCTCTAAAGATAACAGTAATAAGAGAGGTTGTGGCAGCCATCTTTGATTGATACATTCCTGTATATCTTCATTTTGACTATCACAATATGTTTACACATTGATTTAAACATTTTTCATTATTTCTGATTAGACTTTGAAGGCACAGTAAGCTTTTATCTGGTAAATTTTAGTCATTTTGGGCCCGTTTCAAAATTATCTGCCGTCTGCGCATGCGCATTTTTTCTGCAGGTTTCTGGCGAATAAGTTCAGATAATTAGTTAACTATCATATGGAATCTTCCAAACTGATTTTCCGCCATATTAGTGATTCACTGACTGGGCATTTTAAAATAAAAATTAGCTATTTGAAATACTGATATTTGTATACCTTTTATTCAATTGCTTCTCCTTAATTTTCCTCTTATACTACACATTCCAAATTACACAGGGATTAAGGTTATTGTCTTTAGTATCATATTTATGCGGGAAAAAAATCGTAATTTACCTGCTTCTGATGTCATGTTATGCAATCTTCTTACCACGTGCTTCATAAAAACAATTCAAATTTCCCGCCAAATAACTGATTTAGCAGTGTCCCAAGTGTACTTACTTTGAGACAGTGCTATGACGTCATAGTTCACATTTAAAAATCCAAAAGTGTATTGTTTGAAAGACAAAGGTTCATACTTTGTATTGATCACATTATCCCCTCAATAGAATCACTCATGCATCCCATACCATGATCACTTTCATTATTTATTGACTGCCCCTCGTATGTCAGATTTTTTTTCTTCGCAAAATGACATTTTTTCCAGCCCGGTGCAAAATACTGTAAACATTACCTAGATATAGAAAGTTATGTATGCTTGGAAAGCTTTAACTGTCAGAAATTCAAATCTGCAATAATTAACCTTGTAGGGTATGCAGAATTTTTTTCATTTTTTTTTTTTTCTCAGCAGATTTTTTTCATAAATTGTTGACCTTTTCAAATTCATAACCTTCTAGGGGTTCATCCTATGTTAATTTTAAGTGCATTTTTGAACTCCTAAGACAATTTTAATCAAAAAAATGTATACTTTTGTGGGGGTATTGCCTAGTATAGAAAAGTTATCGCCATTCAAATGAAAATACACGCGATATTCACCAATTTTAAGTTCGTCACACGAGACCGGCCCAACTTAAAACGCATGGCCATATTGATCACAACGCATGTCACCCGCGTAAATTTTAAACATCTTTAATATTTTGAGCGGTTGAGATGCGTTGGATGTAATCAATACGCTATATGTATACGTTGAGCATTCGCTGTATGAACGTTTCTTCTTATCATCCTCCCACAAAACCTTACGCAGTTTACAATTTGATTAAATTAATTATCTTTATTGCATATTGCGTGAAGGAGTTTTTCTCGATGACCACCACATCTTACCTCCAGAACAGCCAACAGAAAGCCTCGCATGTTTAATAATATATCGACCTGGTGACCAGTTAAGGAGTGCTCGGCATTCTGCGTAATTCTAACAATAAAATGAACAAATGTGAAGATTGGACCTTTTTTATTAACTGAAGGAGTTGATTGTATTATTGCATCTTTGTTGCCATCGGTTTGTATAAAAACGTCCGCAATATTGTGGGGGAAATCAGGCCAACTATTTGAACCTGATTCTATTTTTGTTAACTAATGTACAATATTTGACGTCAAAATGAGATTTTCTTTTTGTTTATTTTCAATAAAGAAATTCAAAACGGTCACTCAATTTGTGATGAAAAATTACAAGTGGTCTTTTCAAAAAAGTTAAAGTAGTCCTTCTTTTATCTGTTGATGTCATGATATAAAATGTGACCTAAGGAAGGAATAGCAAGACAAATAACCCGTTTTCATTTGTTTAGGGACTCTTTTGATTGCCTCAGATACTTTTTCACAGATTCAGTATAATATTGAATGAACTTAACACTCTATCGGAAGGATTATCAAAAGCTATGACAATAACTGGACTTTCGAAAACATATAGATCTAAACGAAGGAATAAATACTCAAGTATTGTTATTCCATCCTTATCAACGGAGGATTTCATCAGAATGGCAATGACCCACTTTTTAAGCAACTGGCAACTCTGATGATGATGTTTCTTCCCGCCAAACCAAAGTTTGAATAAATCTTTTCACCGTTATTCCGGTCAAATATTGGCAGAAAAAAGGGTGTGTTAACTCTGTGTAAAATGGTATTCGACACATTTTGATATGCTCCCTCTAAATGTACTTTCCATTGCACACGCTATTGTAAAGCATGTTTAGTGTTCAGGGCACACAGAACGTGAAGTAATCGCTGTTTGTGTATTGCCGCCTCCTTGAAATTGTAGTTTGTAGTTCGAATTGAAATAAGCGAATTATGCATTTATTGCTTAACACCAATTAGTCAACTACCAAGTATTGGCCCAAGTATTGGTAGTATTTATCTTATCCGCATTCACCTACCTCATGTATGTCATTCCTTTCATTTGATCACGATAATAATGAGAGTCATCTGGGAGGAAGAACTCGTCGCCAGAAGTTGTAATAATGTACTTGGGCATGGTAAGTCGGTCCTTGTAAGCTACAACGACACAGGAAAATCGAGAGTAATTTGCAAAATGAACGGTTAAACAAATACGTCTTCCTGTAATTGTTATCGTAAAATGTAAACAAACATAACGAATTGAAACACTATCAATTATCATTGCGTTATTACAACTATATCATTATATAATGATTTAAGCATTATGGTAAAGAAATATCTATGACTCCATCAACACATGATATAAAATATAACTAATTACTGACCTAGTGGATCAATGATATCCGCCATTTTCTGTGTGTTTGGATTATCAAGATGTCTGGTGACATTCTCCTGCCAGTAATCATCAAAAGCAAAGGTCCATCCACCTAATGATCGGTAAAAATGATGAAGATTCTGAAATAACACAAGAGAATCATAAGTTATGCAACTATTTTCTTTTTCAAAATGTTTTCAAATAAATGTAATCCAGACTTATTGCGTCTCAGTCATCCTCGTGGTCCGATGGGGAGAAACATACCTACCAGAACCACTTAGGGATCACGTCAAAACTCGACCGCCAGGCAACCGCCGGTTACGGCCGGTTCCGCCCGGTTCCGCCCGGTTCTCACAAAACGTGTCGTCTGTTATAATATACACACATAATGAGGTCAAATAGTTACACTCTGGTGAACACGACCGGTTGATAGTGCCTCGTCACACGCGTGAGCAATAACATCTTGAAGTAATGGGCTCAGTTGACAACCAGTACAATACAGCTATTGATTTTCGCTGGGGTTGGCTTTTTCAATCTGTTTATAGCTCAATTAACTTTTTAAAATCAATACCGAAAGTCTATGAATGGTTTTTTTATAGAACGATTATAGAGAGAGCTATTATGACCGCAAAGTAACAGATTGATAGTGTAAATTGGTCCGGTTACAGCATTAAGTCAACCGGCGGTTGTTCAGTGTTGCATGCGCGAATATTCATATACCAGTAAAACATTTGACCTGAAAGAACCGGGCGGAACCGCCCGTAACCGGCGGTCAATGGGCGGTCGAGTTTTGACGTCTTCCCTTACGCATCATTGAAGATTTCTCGTGCGCTTAAAATGTTGATTCATAGTGTAATTGGAAAAGTTGTCACTCAATTGTATGATATCTAATGCTGTTTATAAGCAAACTCATCCCATAGCGTGCAACCAGGGATACTATTAATTTTGGGATAGGAAAGTCGTATACTAACGTACGTAGCGAAAACGGTCCTTTTGAATATTTGAATAAATTATGATAATCGTCTGGAATGCGTCGGTGACCGGCGTGTTAGTCAGCATAGAATTGGTGGCGCTGTGCACGCGGTAGATTTACACACAGCTTGCTGTCAAAAAATGATACTAAAACTGGAGTTGGTTATCCAACTCCAGCGGTTTTTGGATGAAATAATTTAGTTCCAACGTGTGATGAATTTTATGGGGTCATATAATCAAAATCCCGGGCAAAATCCATTGTTACATTGAAAATAATGGAAATTCAAGATTAACGACCGTTCGTGTCTACCATCGTCTGCTACAATCAGGGCTACACTCACGCCTTATCGGTATAGCGCCACCAATTCTATGCTGACTAAGTTCAATTTAAAAGTGGAGTGGACCTAATCGGCAAGCTCAGTGGCATACCCCTGGTGCAACTGCAAACGCACACTTGCACTGCATGCATATTTGAATAAAGAACTGGGTTAAGCACCTCAAAATGTATACAAGCCTTTTGTAAATGGAATCAATAAAAATACGGTATTACTACTAACACTCCATACATATCCAATTAGTCAATGTCAAATAATCAATCTAATGCATTACCTTCACCATATTCAAGACATCTAATACAATAGGAGCAATGGCAATTACTCGCTTATCAACAGCACCCGTAGTCCACGTTGTCCAGCCACGCTAAAAGATTAAAAAATGAGATGATTGAAAGATGCAAATGTTAACGTTTCATCATCTAAATCGTACTTATCGTCATAAAAATGTGATCAAACAGGTTAGTCTATCCCATTAAAAAACTGGTATTATATTTTCTCTGTTATCGTAAAACACCTCCCGAAAAAGACATAGATACTTTAAGTTTTGTCAATTTTCTGCTACTGTCTTCCGTAGATAGCATCGGCACAAAGCAATCCATCTTGCATTACATTCTGTCTTCAGTAGATGCAATAAACACTACACAATCGGTCTTGTATTAAATGCTATCTTCAGTAGATAGCAATCATCACAAAACAATCCTTTTTGCATTAAATATCGTCTTTAGTAAATGCAATTAACACTAAACAATCCATCTTGTATTAAATGATATCTTCAGCAGATGCAACAAACACTAAACAATCGATCTTGTATTAAATGCTATCTTCAGGAGATAGCAATCATCACAAAACAATCCTTTTTGTATTAAATATCGTCTTCAGTAAATGCAATTAACACTAAACAATCCATCTTGTATTAAATGATATCTTCAGTAGATAGCAATTAACACAAAACAATCCATTTTGCATTAAATGATATCTTCAGTAGATAGCAATCATCACAAAACAATCATTTTTGCATTAAATACCGTCTTCAGTAGATAGCAATTAACACAAAACAATCCATCTTGTATTAAATCATATCTTCAGTAGATAGCAATTCACACAAAACAATCCATCTTGTATTAAATGTTATCTTCAGAAGATAGCACTTAACACAAAACAATCCGTCTTACATTGATGCCATCTTCAGTAGATGCAATCAACACTAAACAATCTCTAACACAAAACAATCCGTCTTATATTGATGCCATCTTCAGTAGATAGCAATTAACACAAAACAATCAACAATCCACCTTGCATTAAATACTATAGATTCACCTCAGTCATTAACTTAGGCCGCATTGCAAAAGCTACTACCTATGGCTCATACATATAAGTAACTGTTTCGTAAGAATTATACGATTAGCGCCATTGTAATATTATACATCACCATACGTATAAGCTTCAATGAAAATCGAACTAAACCGGAACTAAACCAATGTAAATATTCCATAATAGCATATACATATTTGCATTGGTGTCAGTTCAATTTTAAATGTGAACCAAAATGGTGATTCAATGATATTTTATTCGATGGGGTGTGTTTAGAAGAATATAATCCAAAAAGAATTTCTTTAAATATTGTCCAGGGAAAAAGATATACATTAAATCAATCATAATTGCCATACAGTGTTTCTTGTTTAGTGTGGGATGAACTGTATACGAATGACGCGCGTTACTACGTAACAGGTGTTGTTACTCCCATCTCTGTATCGGTCCGGGTCTCGGTCGATAGGTCTGTACAAACAAAAGTCATGAGAGGATGCTTACATTACAAACCTATTGAGGTTCTGTGTGCGAGCCTGGGTAACACATTATGACGTATACAGGGTAGAAACCTGCCACCATTTTGGCTGACCTTTAAGATTTCTTGAACGTATGGTGATGCAACTTAGGCGCTAATCTTAAAAACAAGACACTTATACGTATAATTCATACGTACTAATTTTGCAGGTCATCCTTACCTTCGAAGCTCCAGCCACCATAAACCTGTTCACGTTAAGTTTAGGATTGACCTCTGCTGTGAAGTTAGTTATGGTATCCATAGCTCGCACTGCTGCCTTCAGATAAAAGATATCCACTTTTCAGTTAATAATAACCCATGTCATTAAATTGATACTGAAAATTCAAATTCCATATAATGGCATTTAGTTGGATGAGGTTACACGTGATTGTTTTCAATAAATTGGAATAGAGAAAATATAACATTAAACTGCACGACAAACTGTGTGAAATGCTATATATACACAACACAACACAAAAAGAAAGTAACCACTTTTTTTCGAGACACCCTGTGTTTAATTCCTTGGGCCCTAAATAAATTCAAAATTTGGAAAAGAACAGACATTTTCTCTCGCACATTTTGATACCTCATTTGTTACAATAGCACAAATATTGATGAAGCTGTGTCCATTTGAATACGAAATGATGCAGTTTCCATTGTTGCACTTATGAAAAGATCGTAAACAAAACAGTACATCTAAAGTGTACCACTTCCGTTTCTCCATGCATGAAAAAAAAATCATAATCCGAACATCTCACTTCGTCAATTGTTTCCAACACTTGTAGGAGGAAGACACACACGATACTGATGGATTTGTGGTTGATTTTGACAAACTTTTTGATTTCATTTTTTGTTTAATTAATCAAAGCCCATGAGCAAAACAAACCTTGCTTATCATCCTTATCATTTGCGTATGTGAACTTATTCTTTATTTCATGGGTATATAGGGTTAAGTGCAACAATGGAATCTGCATCATTTTGTATTCAAATGGACACTGCTTCATCAATATTGGTGCTATTGTGACAAACGAGGTGTCAAAATTCGCAAGAGAAAATTCCAGTTCTTGCCCATATTTTGAATTTATTTAGGGTCTTAGCAATTAAACACAGGGTGTCTCGAAAAAAGTGGTTACTTTCTTTTTGTGCGGAGTTTACGTCGATGTAGGCCTGTATATTGTGTCTTTGTATTTTTGTCGTAGCATTGCGGCGTCAACAACTTCCTACAACACGAAAAGAAAGTTCTCGCTCATTAGAGATGTCGTTATTTTGAATCCGATCATCTTATGGTCATATAATTGATCTTTGGGGAAATGGTGTTAATGCGACAAATAATAAGATGCCAATATCTTAATCAAAAGGCCCACGTGCTCAACCGTGCATACACACACCCACCAATCTACCCCAGTCGATATATCCGAGTCGTAGCGTTTAGTTGACACACATGCAATGATTGTGTGTCACATCTGAAACTGCACCATTTTTCATAAATTGATAGTGTTTTGCAGCAATCAAAACTTGGAATCAAATTGTAGGCAACAAAATTACACTTCAACAATGACAAGACGATCATATTAAAATGTTGCGACCTCTCCAATGATTACGGACTTTCGTTTTGCGATGTTTAACAAATGAAGAGTTTATTTCCAAAAGGCGCTTACTCCATAAAAATGAAATAGGAGAAAAGCAAAGTTTTTTAATATGAGGATGTTGCACTTCTTTGATTAAGTTTATTTTCTGCCCAATGAAACATACCACACGTGGAAGATTAAAAACGTGTTTGAATTCATTTTTGTATTTCCACTGTATTTCCTATGTCTTTCTTTATTTTCGGGAACGAGTGGAGTTAGCGCCCTTTGGAACAAAAGTGTCTCGACCAATTTTTAGAAACCACTTTTCCAAAAAATCTTTACTTACTTTGAAATGCAATAAAATGCAAATGAAAGTTTATTTACTCAGCTTTCATAATACATCAAGATGTGACCCGTGTGTTGCTGTCCTTTTAAGATATCTTATGTGCCCGGAGTGTTAACATTTTTTTGGGACACCCTGTATATCATATAGAGCGTAAATGTAGGTTTGGGGTGGTATAGAAATTCCTCGGTTGGCTGAAATCAAATCCAAGCAATAACACAACCTGAAAATACGTGGTATTACTGTACTGGGGTAGTACTAATAGATGTTATCACCTCACTCCGAGCCAATGATTGGTTACACAAGTTTGTTTGTCAGTTACGTTATCACTCAGTCTTCTTACTTGTTAAATGATTATCTTTATAATAGGCCTATATTGGCTTTTTGTACGGCAATTTGGTTTTGTAATTACATTTTGTCGCCTTGTTGTATAGTTAATCAGTCGCCATCATATTCATAGCAATTACACCACCACTAGCACTATTAGTATTAAGGGATAACGCTGTATGTATATAACCTTCGCATTTTTACTTACCTCTTTTCATCTCTTCAGTACAAAATCTTTTATTAATATACATCTCAAATTTTAAAAAAAAAATCTGCCCGTCTTTTGTACCTTTGTCATAGGCAAACGCAGAAGCCAATTAGGTTGATCCGTGCCATTCTCAATGAAATGTTTCCAAGTAAAAGCAATCACGGCGTCTTCCGTCCTACTTTTCTGTTTTGGATCTGCCTAAGAAATTCAAAGGAAAAGACAATCAATCGGAAATCATTGCATAGCACGTAAGTGAATTTAATTCACTAATTCGTACCAGTGTTTACGAAGTCTATTTCATTTATCCTTTGATCATTGAAATTGTACTTTACCTAATCATGTCTGGTCAGACCTAATAGTAGACATGATAGATCGTAGATGGAAAGGGATTTTTAATTTTTCTATTTTTTGAAAAGCCGTTGTCCTCCTTCCCCGTATGTTCTAAGGTAATTATTTCCAAGACTAATGGGCGTCGCTATAAAACAATTTGTTTAGAATCCTAATAAGTAAGGTATTAACGAATGGAAAAGAGGTCAATGTCTTTAACTGCTATACTATAAATATTTGCATCAATTGTACGTAGTATAATACTTGCCCTGCCAGTTTAAAAAATGTAACAGTTCGTAAATGACTATATTGAATCGAAATCTTGATCGCTTTCGATATTATTTTTAGCAGGTCTTGGATTCGAACTAATAGTGTCCCAATCACTTTGGTAAATGTGATAATAAACTGACCTTGAAAACAACTGGCTGGTTTGGTATTTGCTTTAAGCACGCAGTGACACTGAAAGAGAAAGGGATATGCATGGTTTTGTATCCTAGTTACGATTTTGCATTGCTGGGTAAGGTATTAAGTAGAACTACGATTCGACTCATACATGTATGACTCAATACGACTCGGACTCGTCTCAACATTTAGAGGGTTGAGAACGGAACCGAGTCACAAGTGCAAGACGACACGACTCGAGACTCGACTACCCAATCAATCGACTAGAATAGTGTATCAAACTATGCATGATACTTAACTGTGAATTTTAATGTATAAGCACTTACACGAACAAATACCAGTAGCATTAAACCTTTTATAGCTATTTTTAAATGTATTTCTGAAAAATGTAAGTATAAGTTTAATTTCAATAGTCTATGATTACGATTTCAACGTTGTGTTAATTTTTTTCTCGGCTCAAGTCAAGCATGGTTCAAAATCACAGAATCCATGATCCGTGATTCAATAAACGAAACTACTGTCTGCAAGTATCCTTGAAATGACTGTTAAGGTCTTTGACTTCTCTTAGAACTGTACAGTAGACATCAACCCTTTATGGAGAAATAATGGATTCTGTATTTGACTTCACGTGAACGGAGAGTATATAATAATTATGGTTTAAAGAAGTGTCAACGTATAGCTACGTTACACATTTTGACATTCCTTAACGTTTATCTTTGTAATATCAAATGATTTTTCAACAAATTCGTTTCAAATGCATTTTCGAAAAGAAATGCAATACTTATAGAACATGAATATCAAGAGTACGATGTCAATAATAATTCCGCATCATTAACTGCTTGCCAAAGAATACAGACTGACAGAATGTTTTGCGTTAAAGTTACGAGTAGATGACCGAACTTTAACATTCCTATATGAATCAATGTACATGTATTTTCAATTTCCAAACACATTCCAACTCAATATATGTGTTTTCCTTTTAGTTAAAGTTACAAATTGTATAGTAGCTAAGTGAAATTTTTATTATAATTCTTATTAGTATCGATTCGCGGGAAACAATATATAAATGTGTGATGGTTCGTTTACTCAAAATTCACCCAAAACTTGTGATACATGTTTTAGTTTCACGGATTTAAATACTCACGACATCACTAGTTCTATAGGAAGTTATAGGTACGTCAAGTACGCTAAGTAATTTGTGCTGAAAATAGTTTTGACTTTTGTATTGATCCAGAAAAGAAACGAGTACACTTTTATCTACAAAATTGGTATTTGGAACAGAGTAATTAATTTCGTACGTCCACCGTATTTCTAGTACATTATTCGCTTATTTCAATCTGGTACTGGTGAGTACATGTATAATGTTAAAAGTGATGTTGAAAATGCACTTCTAGAAACCCTAGCCCTCGAGCTCCCCGAGGCGTATTTTGTGAATAAAACTATCAGGGGATACAAGTCGGGTCAATTAAGAGGGGAGGGGACCGGTGGGGGCGCCGGGAATCGAATTGGGATCGCCTGCGTGGAAGCCCTCCTCCTACATAAACTAGCCAAGGAGTCGCCTGCGTGGAAGCCCTCCTCCTACATAAACTAGCCAAGGAGTCGCCTGCGTGGAAGCCCTCCTACATAAACTAGCCAAGGAGTCGCCTGCGTGGAAGCACTCCTCCTTGACCAAGGAGTCGCCTGCCTGGAAGCCCTCTTCCTACATTAACCAACCAAGGAGCCGCCTGCGTGGAAGCCCTCCTACATAAACTAGCCAAGGAGTCGCCTGCGTGGAAGCACTCCTCCTTGACCAAGGAGTCGCCTGCCTGGAAGCCCTCTTCCTACATTAACCAACCAAGGAGCCGCCTGCGTGGAAGCCCTCCTCCTACATAAACTAGCCAAGGAGTCGCCTGCGTGAAAGCCCTCCTCCTACATAAACTAGGCAAGGAGTCGCCTGCGTGGACGCCCTCCTCCTACATAAACTATCCAAGGAGTCGCCTGCGTGGAAGCACTCCTCCTACATTAACCAAACAAGGAGTCGCCTGTCTGGAAGCCCTCCTCCTACATTAACCAACCAAGGAGTCGCCTGCGTGGAAGCCCTCCTCCTACATAAACTAGCCAAGGAGTCGCCTGCGTGAAAGCCCTCCTCCTACATAAACTAGCCAAGGAGTCGCCTGCGTGGAAGCACTCCTCCTACATAAACTAGCCAAGGAGTCGCCTGCGTGGAAGCACTCCTCCTACATAAACTAGCCAAGGAGTCGCCTGCGTGGAAGCACTCCTCATACATAAACTAGCCAAGGAGTCGCCTGCGTGGAAGCACTCCTCATACATAAACTAGCCAAGGAGTCGCCTGCGTGGAAGCCCTCCTCCTACATGAACTAGCCAAGGAGTCGCCTGCGTGGAAGCACTCCTCATACATAAACTAGCAAGGAGTCGCCTGCGTGGAAGCCCTCCTCCTACATTAACCAACCAAGGAGTCGCCTGCGTTGAAGCCCTCCTCATACATAAACTAGCCAAGGAGTCGCCTGCGTGGAAGCACTCCTGCTACATAAACCAGGAATCAAACCCAGACCTTGAGCGTGCAAGTGTGTACAGTGTTTTAGTTTAACACTATAGCAATTCGGATAGGCCCTAGACCAATCATGGGATGCCTGTTATATAAATGGGAATGTTACATGAATATCGGTGTGCGCAAACATGCGTGAATTAAATACATATATGATACGTTTAGGCATGCCTACGGAGGAATAATCGATTTCGACACACAGTTCTCAAGACTGGGCACAGATGATCATGACGATAGACCCCTCCTCTCGCTTACTCTAAAACTAAAAGACCTCTGAACTAAGACCCCAATATAAAACCCTAACCCTAGGCCTAATAACACATGTACTGAATTACATGGATGCACATGGGGTAGCCTACCTGGATTTAAGGGCACATGAGGTTCCTGTATTATGGGGATTTGGAATATTAATGGCACCTGTGATAACTGAATTTTAAGATTATACACATCCCATAAACCCCAACCCGAGAACCGCCCAACCCACGAACCGCGAATTCTAGTCCTCTATAATTCTATCACTTCATTGAAATACTTACGTTCCCGTACTAGCTGACGCGAGAGATGTCATCAATACTTCTGTATCACCGAGAGGATCTGGAGGTCTTATATTGAAAACAAAGACAACGAAGAATCAAAATGACAGAAGTAGTGCAGTATTTGTGTTTATTTCTCAAGATCCATTTTGATTTATCAAAAACAACAATTAAATCGTCGGTGGTATTACATAGTGACGTATAGTGTGTACGTCACTATGTTAACGCAAGATTTATTACCTTTTTTGTACACCAAATAATCTTTGGTTACCAATAAACTAATCAATTTTTGGCTTTGGACCTTTCTAAAAATAATTTTAAAAGCGGTATTCCAAAACAATAGCTTATAATCCACAAAATCGACCAAAGATTACCATACGTCACTATGTAATACGTCCCTATGTAATGCCTCTGACGAAATGCGCAACAAATTTCCATAAGGTCACTTCGCAGTAGGGTTTGTTTTTCAAATAAAATGTTTAATTGTAAGGCTAGAATATACAAACAAATATCAAGTAGACCCAATGGGGTACACTGCTGGCCACACTGGTTTGAACATTGTTTAGATCACTGAGGCAGCTGCTAAGAAATATTGTATAGGTGTCATTCGCCTTTGCTTGCTCGTTTTTAGTTATTTTCAGCTTGAAACCCCTTTCAGCGCATGCTGTTGGACCTTGAAGCATAATCAAAACAGCTTTTTCAATTAACTTGGGTTTGGTCATATCAGCACCAAATCAAATAAAACCTAACAAATTAAATTAATAGCCACAAGTTCGACAACCACGCACGATTATATTGTATGTTTCTTATATTCTTTTCCCCCATCACTAATTAATTTGGTACTTTTAATATTTGCTTCATTGCAATAAACGTATTTAGAATAAATAACTTTATTTCAGCAATACATGTATAAACTTTCATTTCTTATGTAATTTAGTTTTTTCTTATGTACTTATGTAGTTATTTAATGCTTTTACCCATCATGATTGCTCCCACCAGTAATGTACATAAATGCAGCATCGGGATGTCGTATCTCATCTGGGATTGTTACAGCTAGGTAATGCCACCAAATGGACCTGTCTGAATCGTTATCTGTCAATGAAAAGTATAAATACACAGTTATAGAGGATAACATGCATGCACCCCGGGAATGCACCATCCCAGCAAACACGTTTAAACGTTATCAAACCCTTCAAGTTAGCCTTGTTGAAAAACTTCTTTGCAGCTTGGGACAAAGTTGTCATGGTTTTAGGAAGCACTTTCATACAACATCCAAATATAACGTTAATGAATGTTTTAATCACCTTCTAATCCGTCAATAACGTTGTAGGAACGTTACTAACCAAACGTTATAAAACGTTCATGTACATCCACAAAATGACGTTTTTATAACGTTGTATTATAAGGTTCTTGAAACTAACTTGCAACTTTGTACAACGCTGCTACAACGTTACAGTTACAATTGTTAGCAGGGATTGTGTTCCGATCAATAGCTATCAATAGTCAGAAAACCTTCCATAACGCAAAGTTTACTGTCGTATGAATCAGACATTCGCGGAGCAAATATATCACGTTCGTAATTCTGGGGGGGGGGGGGGGGGGGTGAAGTATAGTGTCTAGTTGTCCATCTAAAATAAATAAATGTAACACAATGAGTCTATGGTTCACTGTACCAAAGTATGACTCTACCAATTGCGGCAGGTTCTTTTTATATGCTTGAAAAATGCATGCTGTCCTATGATCCTCGGACTTAAGATAGAGTTAAAATATTGTTTGTTGTCAAGTTTGAAAATGTGTTTAACTTAAATACTCACTAAAAAGTGTCTAACTTTATGGGTAGAGGGTGGTTTAAAGCGCGTTTAACTAAACTCATACATCTACTGTAGGCCTATGCCTTGAATAATTACTCAACCGTGCCTGCTGCAAGCTGACGTTCAGATCGTGTAGTATTAAAAATACACACGCTTTTGAGGTATTCAGTTGATATCTATTGTAATACATTAGGGCCACAACAAAAATAAATACCTGTATACAGTATAACGCATGACCACTCTGGGACGAGATTCGCGGAGTTTAAAACCGTGTTTTGTTAAACACGTTGTTTAAAAGATAAACTCGCGTTTAAGTTAGACACGCGTTTAGTTAGACTAGAGTTAGACTTTTTTAAGCTAAAATCGTGTTTAGTTCGAAAATACGGCCCTCGATGTTTAATCCGAGTATCCTATAGATGCAACCTAGCCTGCAGCATGCGTTTTCAGAGTATGCATAAAAGAACCTGCCGCTACCAATTGACCAACGTACGCTTAATACGAGTATGCATTCAATCACATTGTTCAGTGAACATAGGCTTTTCGAAGATATTTTATGATCAACGTCTGCAACCTCATGATTATTAAATACATTACGGTCTGAGCAGCTGGCAATGTCACACACAGATTCATCTTTTCCAAGAAAGCATCTAAATTAAATACGACTTATGTTAAGCAAACTCGTACGAGCAGAATTTATATGAGATGTAGTAATGTAATCACATTCATTAAGGTATGAGTGCACATCCATTCGTATCCACGGTGTTAGTGATAGGACATATAACCCCATTTTCATTCATTAAATACTGGAATTGTGACATCTTCCTTGAATGAATAATCTGAAATTTCATATTGCTTAGGGAGCAGTTCCATTTATACGCGATAAATTTATCGCGACTGTATCGGGGCCTGATATGTTTTGGACCCGATGTTTTTCAAGTTGATACGCGATAAAATAGTCATCAGGCCCCGATAAAATAGACATCGGGGCCCGATACGAGGCCTCTGCCATACCCTGGGGTATGTTTAGCAAATAGAGCGGGACATTGTTTAGCAAATACACGAGGATAATACAATTTACGTTAAACATCCATAATCAATAACATTATCTCTAAAAACATGAAATGCTGAATTTGTACCTTACAACTAGAATAAATAGCCCGAAGCTCTATTTACATACCGACCACTTATCTTTCGTTATATTTAAACAAGCGGTAATACGCTACTCGATAAATAATCCTTTGCTTCTCGCAACTGTTCGCGCTAAAAATCTCATCGGGGCCTGATAAAAAACTCATCGGGGCCCGGAACATTCTCGCAATTTTTATCGCGTACAAATGGAACTGCTCCCTTAGTCATTCATGATAGTGCAGCACTGTCGTTAATGACATCCTCGGGGAAATTGTGTTTTAACACGTAATGGAAGCACATGTTGTGATGAAAATGTTATATTTGATGTTATCAGGTTCGAATCCGACTTATTTGATTATCAAGTTTCAAGTAAAGTCCAGTGGTCTAAGCCTCGGGTCCAGTCCAGTCATCAGGTATATGCGTTTTAAAAGACTTCGAGTGTCGAACCAAGTCAGATTAAGTTACGAGTCTTGGCCTTGGTCTGGCGAGGTTCAGAAAATGTGGATATTCCTTTTAACTTGGCAGCATAATTCAAGCATCCGAAAAACCAAAAGGGTAACTTTTAAAAATAACTGTTTTTTAAAACAATGCATTGTCCATATATTAATATAGATGAACACATTTACTATACGCACACCAATACAAACCATTTTGGAGCCATAACAGATTATTAAAATATTTGTATTACCTGTCAACCATTTCTGTGACGTCATATTCAGAATATACACCGTATACGATCCGGCAATCCGCTGTGTGCTATTTTTTAGCACAGTATAACTATAATGAGAATCTGGTAAATTGACATAGTCGTCTAACGGCGTCGAAACAACCAAAACTGCGAGAAGACTAGCCAAAGCGGCACATGCGAGAAGACTCTTCATCTTGAAATGCAATAATAATGCAACTTTTCTGTTTCAAGTTAATGAAAACACACCCCTACACACCTCCTTATTACGGCACGTGACGTCCAACAAGCCATCGTATCTCGTGATACGGTAGGGTGGACCGTGCTACAAAGATCAGAGTTCAATTTGTATCAAGGAATAGTATAGGTCTACTAAAGAATAGTTTAACACAGGTAGATCCCGATGGCAGATCAAACATTGTGTTATCTGTGATGCTTTATTTAACCGCTGCGGTCTATTTTGGGAATAGGGTAAATCCTATGTTTTGATAAAACACGTAATTAATTTACAAATCGAAACCAGTGCATCAAAAATGTCATCAAACTTCCATTTTGAACTTATATTCAAATATTTTTCGAATATCGTTTGTGCTATTGTGTCTTTATCGCAATACATCGAGCGTTTGCTGTATTTGTGATGGAACACAATTTAATTTTAACAAAGCTTTTTTTTTTACATTGCTCTCACGTTATTAATTCCGCGATTATAAGACTGCCAAAACCGCATAAATGAACACCCGGACATTGGACCTATAAGCTTGTTTTTTTTAATTACTAAGGAAGTTCAAGCGTGCACTAAAGATGCATCTCTTTGATTTGTAGACTCTCTGTGCTTTTATATACTGTATTTAGACATGTCATTTTATACCTGTATGCAAGTTTTACAATTGGTTCTGGTATTGTATATATCTTACCAGTTTTATATTTTATGTGTACTTTTAAATTGTACTTTTTAAATTGTTGTTTTATATAAATTGTAAAGCGCTTTGTGGTTTTTACGAAAAGCGTTTCTTAAATGCAGCTTAGTAGTTTGTTTGTTTGTTTGTTTGTTTACACGGTCGGTAGTAGTATTAAAATAACCACAAAAAAAGCACAAACATAATCTCTTGGGGAATTCATGGAATTAAGGTTTAGAGTTGAGGGTATTTTATTGTGTCTTTAGAGATATTGACACGGTGGCTTTCCATTAAAATCATGACACGTGCTGTGATAACTGACTGTGTGACTACGAGCTGAGTGAACAGAACATTCGCGCCGAAAACTGTCCGAAATTGTCCATTTTTAAATCAAGGTCACTAAAACCCTTTCACATTCTGCTGCGATCAGGCCGGCGCTTGGATTACGCTGAAACATTATCAAAACGCCAATCCAAGTGCATCAATATCTCCACGAACCCCGCGGTGACGGACGGAGAGGGAACTGGCTGGGACGTGAGAGGGGCCCCATGGTCGCCCCGAGCGCCAGTACACCGCGCTTGTTTTGTGCATGCACACAACAAGCGCGGAGGTTCGGCGCCTTCAGAGCGCTGTCCTGTCCCGTCCTGTCGTTCTATCAGGCCCCTGCTACTCTATTGTTCGAATCGCCGAAAGCATGGACGGTCATGAATATACAATGAATAATCATATCAATGAATATACGTCATTTGTGAAGTCGAAAATGAAAAGTACCAGACCATAGTGGACACGAACGGCCGTAATATTTGAATCTCCGTTGATTTCAATGTTATGTCGGAGTGTTTTACCTAATTTCATACTGACACGACCTGAGTGATAATCAAACGGTCCCCGAACGATGCCCTGGCGCTGTTGAAGTCAGAAATATCATCGTTCCCTACAGTCCGAGCGTTCCCACATCGAATTTCACCTAGAATATTCGTCACACGAACCTATGTCCGCCATCGTCTGAATATCGAAAAGGCCCTCTGGAGAGTCAAGGGGACACCGTTTTTTTTCTACGCATGCGTCCGATCGCTTTGGATGTGTCCACTAAAATTGTGGACAAATGCCTAATGAGTATGTGCTGCATGGCAAGTGACACAATGCGCTAATCAACCGTAGATCTAACCCCCGGGCTCCGGCCAGTTTGGGGTGGAAAAGCTCAATCAGGAAAAGTTCACGGAAAAGGTTCAGGCGTTGACGGTTCAATGGTATATCACAGATAGGCAAAGTGAGTATATCCAGTGACAGTTGTATATCCCTTGGTATATAATATTTAATTTTGACTAAAGCAGCCGACAATTGATTGATGATAACATCCAGAAGTGGTTTGATGTGATAATAATGCCGCCGTGAGGATCGAGCCGTGTAGCGAGGGGCCACGCCGAACTATGATCGAGAGTGACCAATAACGCCGCAATGCGGACCACTGGCGCGCGGCGGGCCGGCACATCCAACATGCGCGAATCAGTGGCGTAGCCAGCTTTAAACAGGGCCATAGGGAGGGGGGAGGGGTGGACTTATCAGACAGTAATAAGTCCGAGTTGTACCGACGAAAGGCATGATGTACAGTCAATAAAACTATACGGTAGTGCCCACATGTTGTGGCGAATATAGGGCCTACACTTACTTGCAACAGAGTGACGGTGGAATCCGGGGGCCGACAATACGACCGTAACAGAGCGACAGTAGAATCCGGTGTTTACTTTTTTTTAAAGTTGAATGTATTGTTAATATAGTTCCGGTTCTGAGCACTTCTCTAGCCCGCCCGACTTGTGGGCCTAAATGAGACGCCGTGCACTTTGCGCCGTGCATATATGCTATAACCATCTAATGATTGGAAGCGTAGCAGCATAAAGTATTATGAGAAAATGTGTACATATCTCCTAAGATTCTGGAGATTCGGAGTCTACCATCGGACCGGGCTTTCAGTTGACCTACGCAGAAAATTACTTGTGGAGTTCCACAAGGTAGTTTACTGGGTCCCCTGCTGTACCTCTGTTACAGTAACGATATGGTGTGCTCTGTTCGCAATAAGTTATTATTGTATGCTGATGACAGTGTCATCCTTGTTTCGGACAAAGACCCCAGTGTTGTTTCCCATGAACTCAGTAAAGATTTGGAATCTTGTAATCATTGGCTTATTGACAATCAACTGTCTCTACATGTTGGTAAGACTGAATGCATCTTGTTTGGTTCTCATGCAAAATTAAAACGTGCAACTGATTTTAACATCAATTATAATGGGAAAGTCATCCCCTCCCAAGATTGCATCAACTACCTTGGAGTAACAATTGATCAAACAGTCTCTGGAGACAAATTAGTGGACGATCTTGTCAAGAAAGTTGTTGGTCGTATCAAATTTCTTTATAGACATTCTAGTTACCTTAACCAAACCTTGCGTAAAAATCTGAGTGCAGCTCTGATTCAATGTCACCTTGACTATTGCTGTTCCGCATGGTTTGCTGGTATCAATACCAGGGCCAGACACAAATTACAAGTCACCCAAAACAAAATAGTTCGCTTTATTTTGAAATTGTCTCCAAGGACTCACATTGATCAATTTAACCGCAATTTACTTAGACTCCTAAATACACAGGACCGTGCAAAACAGTTAAGACTTAACCACGTTTTTAATATC
The DNA here is from genome assembly GCA_035610835.1 of Ophiura sarsii. NCBI lineage: Eukaryota > Metazoa > Echinodermata > Ophiuroidea > Amphilepidida > Ophiuridae > Ophiura > Ophiura sarsii. The sequence continues at coordinate 12,184,847 of CM069443.1, forward strand.
TTTAATGGTATTGGTGCTCCTTAGGGAGCAGTTCCATTTGTACGCGATAAAAATTGCGAGAATGTTCCGGGCCCCGATGAGTTTTTTATCAGGCCCCGATGAGATTTTTATCGCGTACAGTTGCGAGTAGCAAAGGATTATTTATCGAGTAGCGTATTACCGCTTGTTTAAATATAACGAAAGATAAGTGGTCGGTATGTAAATAGAGCTTCGGGTTATTTATTCTAGTTGTAAGGTACAAATTCAGCATTTCATGTTTTTAGAGATAATGTTATTGATTATGGATGTTTAACGTAAATTGTATTATCCTCGTGTATTTGCTAAACAATGTCCCGCTCTATTTGCTAAACATACCCCAGGGTATGGCAGAGGCCTCGTATCGGGCCCCGATGTCTATTTTATCGGGGCCTGATGACTATTTTATCGCGTATCAACTTGAAAAACATCGGGTCCAAAACATATCAGGCCCCGATACAGTCGCGATAAATGTATCGCGTACAAATGGAACTGTTCCCTTACCTTGCTCACAATTTCATAAGAACCACGAGTGCTCATTCCCACCGAACTAGGTCAAGCAATTTCAATTTTATTGTCCCTAGAGTTAAAGGAATTGCTTCCAAGTCATTTTACTACAATGCCATCTTAGACTGGAACGCCCTGCCACCACATATCCAGACCATACGCAGGAAGGTGGAATTTAAAAAGGCTGTGAAAAAACACCTGGCTGATTGCGCTCTGAAGCAGGAATCTGCAGACTTCATACGTGTGTAGGCTTATTGTCCAATGTGTCCAATGTCATTTTGTTTATGTTACTCCACGTCCATGGCCCTCTTGTTGTGTTGTTTTGGGACCCCATTGGAAATAAGCCTGCACATGTAGCTGGCTTTTATGGGCTATCCTGGCCTTTTGGTGTTGTGGTGTGTTTGCCGTTCCAGTTTGGGATGGCATTGTGATATGCGTTATTTATTGAATGTTATTATAATTTTATACTCGTGTGATTTGTTATTTGTATATGTTGTGATGCCAAATAAAAACTAAACTAAAACTAAACATAGGAGCATCGTCGAAGCGAAAATGTCCCCTGTATTACCTTTTTCAAGATCTTTGGCACTGAAATTAAAATTTTGGTTCATTATAGAGGGAATCCACTTTACTCATACGTGCCTTTAGTCACCCTTCAAAGGTACAAGACTTGATCGCGTCTATCAATAGTTGTCTGATTGCCTTTCCACATATATTTCGACATGAATATTGCGTCTCCCAATTCGTTAAGAACTAACTTTCTTGAAATGAAGTTGTACCAAAGATTTTCTAGAAATTCATCGGTTGTACAGATTTTTTTTTAAATGGTAATCATGGTAGATTTAACATTGGTATGGTAACGGTCTCATTTCTCATGTTGTACGATGGGCTATGGCCTGTTTTTGGAAATGTGTTTGCTTTGTGTATCCAAATAGCTTACAGTTGTATATTAGCCTAGCTATAACAAGCTATAAAAATGACATCTCTGAATGTATTTTAAACAAAGTGTGCAAAGGAGAAATGGTTGGGCACACTGGTAAAATGGTTTTACAACAAGTGTTGCTATCATTATCAAAGTGAACTCAACTTCAATCACTTATTTATCGAGCAATAATATATTGTTTACGCATTTTAATTTGTTTAGATTATAAAGTTAAATAAATCCAGAGATAAATGATAGATAGAAAAATAGATTCAAAAAAGAATAGAAAAAAACTATAAAAGCATTGGCGGCCTTTATAAATTATAAAAATTGACATAAAAATGATGTAACATACATCCACAATCAAGTTTAAAAAATAAAAAAAATAAAATAAAAAAATAGAAAACAACAACGAATACACGGAGATTCGAACCCGTGATTGCCGATTGCAAACGATATGGCCAACGTATGCACGCCACAGAGATCGACGAGTGTAATTGTGTCAGTTTTATTATTTAACCATTGATTCTTTTATTTATAACGAACGGATTTTTATCGTGCCATTTTTGACATTTTAAACCATATTTATATGTTACTCTCGCACAAAATGTGTTTGTAATGTGATTATACTCCTTATTTTGGAAAGAATGGTAAAAACGTTGACATTTCGAACACAATAAATGGCATCTTGTACATGTATACTGTTTATACGGTCGCTCGACTGAACGTTGTGTGACATGTTGAATTGCATTATTCATGTTATGATCTGTTTATGTATGCTTTTGTTATACTTCTCAATCGCTCATCGCCAACTCTGTACCCGAAGCTTCATGCGCTGTCCCAACGCTGTCGTTAGAGAACAATAGAAAAGTCCCCTCGACTCTCCGAGGCGACCTTTGACTGGGTTCACGGGGTTAATCATATTAATGAGCAAATATGCAAATGAGCTAAGTGTCCCCTCCTATTATATATTCTCCTTGGTTCTATGTACATGTATATGTTGGTTCCCGGCACCCTGGATCCCCGGGCCAACTTATCCATGGATAAGTTGTTTGGATCCCATTGATGCAGGGAACCAGCGTAGTACATGTATAGCTGTTCACTTGTCAAACACCGAGAACAGACTGAGCAGGCAGGAGGATTTCTGTATGGGGCAAATGTACGGGGGTCATTAGTTCAAATGATCCTTTAGACAAAGACATGCATGGATGGAGTCCAATCACTTGGATTATTAAGTTGAACAGGTGTTTGATATTGTAGCGATGATTTGAATCATGGAAATATTAGAGGGAGAAGGAATAACAGCGAGTTAACCTAATCCGATTATCTGTTCAACTTTACAAAGGATTGGACATTGCTACATGTACGTACCCGATGTGTTATTATTAAATCGCCGACTATGTATAAGCAATTAGAAATTTGTGCATACATGTTGCTGTATACATTTCGATGGTCACGCGTTATGAGCTCGCCTCCTAATAATAGGGTGGTGCTGTTACACTTTTTAGTTCCATGCTGTCATATTCCTTAAATATTTTTATAACCACAAAAGCTATCTCAATTTGGTATCATTTAAAGCCCGAATAACAAGCTATCTGCCTGCAAAATGGCATTGGTATAGCTAATACAGAAGGGGAGATACAGCTATTTGAAGTTTTGGGACCGGGGTGGTGCCGCAAGGGGTGCCGCCGGATGGGTACGTGCCACCTGTACAAACTCAATGGGGATAATCCCATGCTTTGTTCTTTTTACAATAACTAGTCATCCCCTGATGTTAAAAACACCATACAGTTCCCATTTTAAAGGATATTTAGAAGTCTTTTAGGTGGTTCAACAAACTTGTCAACTATTTGTAACACCTAATTAATTATGGATAAGACCATGATCATCAGCTTTCTTCCCATTCGCTACACAGTCAACATGAATAATCAGCCTCAATTTACCGAATTTATAAAAATGACAAAAAAAAACCACAGAAAAAGTGTTCAACCTATGATAGCAAAAGTATACATTTTTGGAAAGCTTGTAACTAGAGGAATTCAGAAATACAGTTTAGATCAGGGAAGGGTACATTCTTAAAAAATATTTCTTAAAATTCTAGAAATATATAAAATAAAAATTGTTGATATTAACTAGCCGGTATAATTACCTTACCGACGTAGTAACCTTTGACAATTATATATCATCTGATGGGTAATTTCATGAGGAATTTAAATATGTAAAGTAAATAATGATAGGGGTAGGTATAACAAATATATGGATCTCAAATTTAAACAAATTAAAATCTGATATTTTTCCAAACATTGTGAATCATACCATTTTAGTCCTTGGTCATGCTATAATTTCAATGGCATATTTGGTTTCCTCATGCAATTTCCCTTCAGAAAATATACTTTTACTACCTCAGGGGGTATACAAGCAAATGTAAATGTGTTTAGTTAAAATCATGTCGCGTAAGCCAAAATCCGTGTGTAACACTAAAGGAGGCGAGCTTCGAAGGTCAAATAAATGCTCAAAATGTTACGAGACGCGCCGACACATTGCAATTTGAAATGTATTGTTAAATGTAACATTAACAAATGACAACAAGTATAGCTCCTTGAATAAAACAATACCGATAATATTGATCTGTTTTGACAAATTGGATATTATAACATTTCATTAACTCTACTACACCACACGGCAACTGTGCGGAAAAAATGTTTTTATAACCCGGCGTGCAGGTTTTTTGGGCTACAAAACGGACCCGGTGCTGCGTCCAAAACTAGGGTTTGTCCAAAACCCGGGTTTTGCCCTGCGCAAAACCCGGGTTTTGCGCAAGCCCCTATTGTCGAGCATACAAAAACGGGGCCTTGCACAAAACCCGGGTTTTGTTCACGTTATTTCTGCGCAAAACCCGGGTTTTGGACAGTTACGAAAAACCCGGGTTTTGCGCAGAAATACGTCGTGCAGTTCATGCATGGCATACTGGTTGTTTGTTATATATAGCGGGGAATATCAGTGATCTTGTTGTGACTGCCGTTTCTATGTAAACTATTAGACTTTGGTTTTATTATTTGATGTGGTTTTATATTGTTTAATGAATTAATGAATGGTTCAATGGGCCGTGAGACACATTTTTGCAATTGTTCCTGATGTGTGTTGAGTGAGTGTAAATATTAGGCCCTATATAATATACTGATTAACTTGTAGGCTACTTAAAATTTAAGTTAGGAGTGGGGGTGGCACTCAGATTAAAACGTGGATGTTTTTGTTTTTTACGACAACACGTGTATGGGTATATCACTGTGGTTAAATATCTTCAGAGCTCAAAATATTCGCAACATGTGGGTTTCGCGTGGGAAGGGCACTTGCATGCATGTTGGATGATTTACCCCCCCCCCCCCCCCCCCCGCCCCCTTAACCCTAATGAACACTGGTACCACAACCATAATCACAATTGATAGTTGCATAGATTCACGGGTCTTTACTTCTAATACCCGCATCTGGGGCGGGATGCCATGCCTGTGATCGGAAGGGGGAAATCCCACTAGTAGTATAACATGCATTACCCAGATTTTATTTTGTATAGGTCGCCCTATCGAATATGGTCACGGGGTTCTATATATTAAGGGGGTGCAGTGAGTCCTTTTAGCGGATTTCCTTATTTCAATGATATTCGAGCTGAATTCAGACCTATACTAATTCAGCATGTGTGGCATTTCACCTAATTGCATTCGGTTTGTCCCCATTTTTGTCTGTTTTCATCTTTTATTTGTGGCCTCTCTCTCACTCCGGCCTGCGGCATATTGAAGGTGTGCCCAGTAAATTAAAACGACGACTTCCAGCTGTCAACTTGCCGCCAAGTCAGCTCAGAAGTTGCGGGGGTGCCGAAGTTTTAGGATGTATGAATTTGGCCGGTATATCACAAACTGGGGTTTACACTGACATTGGAAACGGGTATATGTATGTGCCGCGCTGAACAACCCTTTTTATCTGCTGCTACATGTACCACCCTCTTTGAGCCCGTATCAGTTCTTAAGACGCCTATTCCATTGAACATTCAAAAATCGCGAAATTTTGCGTTCCAAAGCCGCAATTATTCTTCGAACATTTTGCGTTCTAAAACAACAACAAAAAACCACATTTGCGCTGTTGCTAATCAAAATTGAATAGTCCAGTTCTCAAGACCTTCCTTTTTCGAAAAAAAATCAGTTTCTAAGACCCTATTTTTTGTCATAAAATCCACTCAGTTCAGATCTGTAGCCCCCCCCCCCCCACCCACCCCCCCCACCTCCCCTTTTTTGAGACCCTGGACGGCACGCACACTCCTACCCAAAAAACGTCGTGTACCAGCTCCGCAGTTTTACCGCCAAATTACATAATTATATGTTGTGCAGTGGTGGAACTTCAGATTTTCCAACTAGCCAGTCGGGCAAGTAACTCACAGAATTTACCTGCCCGACAAAAAATCCACCAGCCCAAGGTTTTTTCATAATATTTTGCAGCAAACAATTAAGAGCAAGTACTTTTAAATTACAATTACCTGTTTTTGTCTTTATTGTACGATGTTCCACTGTAACCCTATAGCCCGTAACAGCTCCTCGTATTCATCATGTTCTTCAATCAAATATTCTTTAATCTCCTATCCACCTGATCTCCTTGAGACTTGGTATCAATTGAAGATAGCAACCTACTCTGATAGACTTTCTATCTATTGAAGATAGCAACTTACTCTGATAGACTTGGTATCTACTGAAGATAGCAACTTACTCTGATATACTTGCTGTCTACTGAAGATAGCAACTTATTCTGATAGACTTGGTATCAATTGAAGATAACAATTTACTTTAATAGACTTGCTATCTACTGAAGATAGCATCATATGTTAATAGCTTTGGTATCAATTGAAGATAGCAATTTACTCTGATAGACTTGCTATCTTCTGAAGATATGAAATTACTCTGATATACTTGCTATCTACAGAAGATAACAGCTTACTCTGATAGACTTGATATCTCCTGAAGATAACAACTTACTCTGATATACTTGCGATCTTCTGAAGATAGCAACTTACTCTGATATACTTGCTATCTACTGAAGATAACAACTTACTCTGATATACTTGCTATCAACTGAAGATAACAACTTATTCTGATAGACTTGGTATCAATTGAAGATAACAATTTACTCTAATAGACTTGCTATCTACTGAAGATAGCATCATATTTTAATAGCTTTGGTATCAATTGAAGATAGCAATTTACTCTGATAGACTTGCTATCTTCTGAAGATAGGAAAATACTCTGATATACTTGCTATCTACAGAAGATAACAACTTACTCTGATAGACTTGATATCTCCTGAAGATAACAACTTACTCTGATATACTTGCGATCTTCTGAAGATAGCAACTTACTCTGATATACTTGCTATCTACTGAAGATAGCAACTTACTCTGATATACTTGCTATCTACTGAAGATAACAACTTATTCTGATAGACTTGGTATCAATTGAAGATAGCAACCTACTCTAATATATTTGGTGTCTACTGCAGATAGCAATTTACTCTGATATACTTGCTATCTACTGAAGATAACAATTTACCCTGATAGACTTGCTATCTACTGAAGATAGCAACTTACTCTGATATACTTGCTAAATCATTTACTGAAGATAGCAACTTATTCTGCTAGACTTGGTATCAATTGAAGATAGCAATTTACTCTGATAGATAGCTACATACTCTGATAGACTTCGTGTCTACTGAAGATAGCAACTTACTCTGATATACTTGCTATCTACTGAAGATAGCATCTTATTCTAATAGACTTGGTATCAATTGAAGTTGAAGATAGCAATTTATTCTGATAGAATTGCTATCTTCTGAAGATAGAAAATTACTCTGATATACATGCTATCTACAGAAGATAACAACTTACTCTGATAGACTTGATATCTACTGAAGATAGCAACTTATTCCACCAGCCCAAGGTTTTTCATAATATTTTGCAGCAAACAATTAAGAGCAAGAGTACTTTTAAATTACAATTACATGTTTTTGACTTTATTGTACGATGTTCCACTGTAATCCTAGCCCGTAACAGCTCCTCGTATTCATCATGTTCTTCAATCCAATATTCTTTAATCTCATATCCACCTGATCTCCTATATCATCATGACACACGGACACAAAAGTTACCTGCTTATGGCGGGCGAGCGGGTCTTATTTCCATCCCTGATGTTGTGCCCTTAAAGTAAATTCTCTCCCCCCCCCCCCCCCACCAGTTGTAGTCGAGTCTGAACCTCTCAAGTCTGAGTCCTTACCAGTATCAGAAATGTACCTCAATCATATAGCACAATAAATGTGAAGTCAAAGTTGTTCCTCGGTTTACCATTCATTTTGCTGTCTACTAATAGGCCAACATATCAGTGATGTCAACATGATGAATTTTAACTTTCGCATCCCCATACATGGAAAATATTGATGCCATGAAATTATAGGCATAAGAATTGATTCAGATATTCAAAAAGTGTCCAGAAGTTATAAGGTGTTCTATTCTGTAGGCATGGTAGGGCAACCCTTCCCATGCCGTTTCCCTAAATTCTATCAATTTTTTAAGAGCGCTGTCACAGGAAGCTGAACATTGCCAATGAAATATCCTTTTTGTAGGAAATGTTATCATTTTGTTTAACAGTATACTATATTCTGACACAAAACACCTAACGACCATTTACAAACAGCCTTCTATTTCATATGTTTATTATAACTTTAATTTTGGTTCCTTCAAATTGTGTTTTATTGCTTGTAACAGTTATCAATAGGTATTTCCAACAGCATAATTTAAGTCTTAAATTGCATTTATGGTGATTTATGACATTGTTTGTAAACTGTTGAAGATTGGATGACTAAATAAATAAATATTTAATACTGCAAAAAAAATAAGCCAATATTATTATTAACTGGACTCGGGCACAATTCATGAGTCCCTAAGTGCCCATGTCCTTCACCTCCAAGTCTGAGTCCTTCAAAATGGGGACTCAAGACCGGTTTTGAGTCCAAGTCCGGACTTAAGTATCCCACACACCCAATAATTTTGACAAAATTGGCTATATTATTTAATATTAATGGCAAGTCAAAGTGCCAACAAACAATAGGTATAGAGATGGTGCAGAATGTTTATACCCATCAATAGAAAGTCCGCTGTTTTCAGCTATTTTGTCTTCAATATATAGGTTTTGAGCCAATCTCTCCCAGATTATGTAGGCACATTTATTGCTAGTAACAAAGCATTATGGGATTTTGCATCTCTTTAAATTATTCTTCATACATTTGAGATATGATATGGTTGTATACATTATGGCAATGTTCTTAAAAAAAAGTATCGGCATGCTGTAAAATGAGGCGACACAAATTCTGATTCAACTGAACACAGCTTTATTTTTACACTCCACCCAACCCTTATATATCAGTGGCGGATCCAGGATTAAAATTCACGGGGGGTTGACACAAAAAAAAAATCGTAAAAGGTCCCCAATTTTTTTCAAAAAAAAATCGCAGGGTACAAGTGGCAAATGTACCGACGGAACCTACCCATGTCTCTGAAAAAGGTAAAGTGGTACACAAAAAAGGTATATTGTCAAATTTTACGGGGGGCGCCAGCCCCCTCCCCCTGTATCCGCCACTGTACGAGGGTCGTACAGTAAGTTCGTAGAGTTGGTTCATAACTTTAGTTCTGGAGGGTTCCGTTAGCTGAAATTTTCAGAGTTTCTCGAAGTACTCCCCGTCTACGTCTATGCATCTTTGAAGTCTGCGTAACCATTCCCTGAAGGCCCAGGCGAAGTCTTCTTTGGGTATGCCTCTGAGGTACTGATAGACGCCACTTCCTACTGCGCTCCGGCTCTCGTATTTCTGTCCAACTAACATCTTTTTCAGTTTAGAAAACAGCCAGAAGTCGCAGGGGGCCAGATCTGGAGAGTAGGGTGGGTGCGAAAGAACATCGATGTTGTTGGCTGTCAGAAACTCCCTCACAACATTGGAGGAATGGGCTGGTGCATTGTCATGATGAAGACTGATGGTCTGCATTCCACTTTCTGGGTACTTTTGTTCATAATGTTTCTTGACTTTGGGGAGAATTTGGGTTGAATAGTACTTCCCAGTGACAGAGGTACCCTGTGGTGTCGGAGTTTGCAGGACAATACCGGAAGTGTCAAAGAAAATCGTATAAAGAACCTTCTTTACACTCCGGCTCCTCTTGGCAACCGTGGGTTTCTTTCCACCTTTTTGCAGCCACACCTTATTCATTTCTCTGCTAGGTGGTTCATAGTAGCAGTGGCGTAGCCAGGTTTTTCTCAGTGGGGGGGGCAAAGGGGGGGCCGGGAGTTTTGGTGGGGGGGCAACAACCAAATTGAGGATTGAATTTCCTTGTGTTGTGAATAGGTTAGTCCCAAATTATTTCAACTGACATTTCCCACAGGGGGGGCAACAGGGGGGGCAGAGAACCCCACAGGGGGGGCAGCTGCCCCCCCTTGCCCCCCCTTGGCTACGCCACTGCATAGTAGTATATCCAGGTTTCGTCCCCAGTCACAATGTTATTCAAAAGCTGCTGATTGCCATGCCCATACCTATCAAGCAAGATCCTTGCTGCATCTACCCTCTTCTGCTTCTGTTCATCAGTCAGGATGTGTGGCACCCATCGCGCGCAAATCTTCTTCATGTCTAGATGGCGCCTCAGAATTTCATGAGAACTTCCATGGGATATTCCAGTAAGTGCTGCAACATCTTTAACTGTTTTTCTGGCATCTTCTTCAACAAGTTCTTTCACTCTAGCGATGTTTCGTGGTGAACAGGTAGTCACTGGCCTCCCAAGTCTGACGTCATCATCGATGCTGTCTCTGCCAACTCTAAAGCGCGCCGCCCACTTACAAACTGTCGGGTACCGAGGAGCATCATCTCCATAAACCGTCTGCAAAGTTTCATGGATTTTCATCGGTTTTTCGCCAAGTTTCGAACGAATCTTTATGTACGACCTAATTTCGTGTTTCAAATTTCCCGCCATCTTTCTCCTACAAACCCATGAATACAGGGCAGTGTCCAAAACCCATTGAATTCATTCAAGCACCATTACGTAACAAAAACACCTACCTTTATGAAACTCTCCATGCATGAAGACAAAGCTTCCACCATTGAAAAGCACCTGCTTGTAGGTGGTATAACCACTCATGTGCGTCAGAATTACGTAACTCTACAAACTTACTGTACGACCCTCGTATATGAGGGGCATTCAATAAGTTTTACCTCCTACCTTCATAACTTTGTTCTAATATTTAATTAGCCACTCTTATGAATTGTGTTTTCCGTTTATGGTATAAGGGCGATTCCACGGTAACACGCGTTACATTTAAGCGCGCCATTCTTTATTCTCCACTCTATAACTGTAAAAGTAATTTGAATGAAGTTTTCATCTTTTGTATTGTAATACCCAAGACTTAAGGCTAGATCCTCATGCTAACACCAATATGAAATATAAGCTCATGTTAATGTAAGACCGCTCCGAATATCGGTAACACACGTTACAAAAAAAGACGCACTAAAAAGAATCCCAACTTTGTTTTGCTTGTGTATTTCAACTAGCCAACCTAAAACAATTGGTCACTACTGTAAGCAAGTACCTTTAAAGGTTTATAAAACTAGAATAATAACAAGAATTAAAGTTCTCACTTTTTTGTCAAATGCAAAATAGTCGGTAACACGTGTTTCGGTAACACGCGTTACACTTTGTCCAGCCATAATTTACTAGCCTTAGATTCTTTATTATATTTCTAAATTAAAATTAATTTTGACTATGGCAATTGAACTAACATATTAATCATAAATAGTGATAAATAACACTTGAAAAATTGAGGTTTTAGTACATTTTCCTGAATATGAGTTTGGTAACACGCGTTACGACATTTTGATGGCCTATTGTAGAGTGGTGGTTATGAATTTATCTAATTATTTACTATTTTTAAATAGGGCCTAACTAGTACAATTAAAATTATAAGTGGCGTAAATTAAAACCAAATCAATAAAGTATATATTTTCATTTTCCATTTTTGGGGTAAGAAGAGTTTTTTCATAGTAAACATTAGCCAAATGTTGTAACATTTTTTTCCTGAACCTTTGCATGAGCTTTGAACAACATAGAGGTAAAAATAAATCTTTTGGAGCAATTTTCAGTTTTTTTGCTCCGTCACATTTTCATGGAATCGCCCATAAGTGTTATAAACACGTCTCAGGAGGACGAGGGAAAGGAAACCAATTTAAGCCTTACCATCGCTTGAACCAAGACTAAATTGCATGGTCTATCTTAGCAAGTTGATAAAATGAATAAAAAGCTATTGACATCCCCAGTTAGTAACTTTATTCTTTCTCTTGTCCCATATTTTCTGGCCATACATGGATGAACCTGTGATCCAAGAAATTGTTATGTAGCTGACCAGGCCTGCGGCTGACGCCATGTTCCCCGCATGTCAGCTCCCCCTCATTGACTATGCATAAAAAATAGAACTATAAATTTACCACAGGGTTGAGAACTTGTTGGGTACCCAGGTTACAAATGGTATAATTAATAAGTATTTCTGGTCATTTTCCCCCATTGACTTATGTGTGCAAACATGTACGAACATGAACAAATTATCCTGTTAAACTTGTTCGGACTATTTGTTTGGGCCTGGGTTCCACATGATTAACACATATTTTGCAAAATAAAACTATTAACTTACCACAGAGATCAAACTTCATGGAGACCCAGGCATGAATAACAACTTGAAAATGAACACTTTAAATCTTGTACTTTTTGTATTTTGTCCACATTCACTTACAATCTTACATGTACAGTCTTCTATTGCAAGCGATCCAAAAGTTGGTGGGGAAATGGGCAGGGCAGAAAATTAATACTTTGTTTCTGGGAACTGTCTAAATAATGTGTCAATAAGGGTCAGTTGGTCAGGCATGTTTTGTTTTTTGTTTACAAACATTTAGGGGGGCATTTTCAAAAAATTGTAAATTAAAAAAATTCTAACAAAATTATTTGGGAGTCCATAAAACAACATATTTTGGGTAGTTCAGGGCCTATCAGGGGCATAGCCCTGCAAACTAGGGAAAAACTTGGGGGGGGGGGGGGAAATCTGTTGCTATGTGTGTTGCTATGTGGTGTTATAGAGTTAGGGTTAAGATTCAATCGGGAAAATAAGACAAAAACAAAATATAACTTATTGATCAAAGGTTAATAGCATTTGCTCATTGATAGTATTAAGTAGGGCCTATACAGGGATAGCACTGGATCAAAAATGTGAGAGGTCCCATGACATTTTTGAGGACCCCGTAGGACTTCAAGAAACAAATGTAAGGGGTCCCCCAAGAAAATGAGAGGTCCTGGGTATTTGAAAATGGTCGAAACTGATTTAGGAAATTAGAGGCCACACGATGAGTCGATGATTTATGGTTTGGTTAGGGGTCGGCAGGTATAATCGATGATGAGTGATGACTTCCCGTTTGCTTTGAATCCTCTTTCAGAAGCGTCTGTACATGATTTGCACCACATCTTCTCGCCATCGTAGTTTAACCAAGTAAACTGTTTCTTCCAGTTCGTAACCATGTTCAATGTTGTTGATGTTGATCGTTCACCATCACTCAGTCCCCAGTCTGTTGTTATGCAAAAAATGTTGAACCCAAATATACTGATTTGTATTTCCAAACTAATTGTCTTTAGTGTAAAGCAAAAGTTCCAACACTCCAGCTGGTATATATATGAGAAAAACGCAAAAAACTCATATATCTCAAAGGGTATAATTGTGGGCTTAACTGTATGTATGTATAGAAATCATTTGCCAGCGATTTAGAAATGTTTGATTTTTAATTTTAATTTTTTACGGACAGTTTTAATGAATTTATATTGTGAGCAAAGGATTGATTATGTAAGTTACAGAATTTCTTACGGTTTCCATTTCCATACATCCTCAAATGTGAGGGGTCACTTCAATTTTGATCGGGACCCGCACGTCTTTCCAATTTGAAATCTGACGTGTCACTATAAGAAAGTGAGAGGTCTAGGACGCGCAGACGCGTCAGAATGCGACCCCTGGGCCTATATACATGTAGTTAAAAAGGTATATTCTATAGGTATCCAGTGTAAGTACAGACAGGCACAAACAATTTACTGGTGATGGAATCGAACCAACAAACTTGACCTACACACATAAGTCAAGCTGCACCTTGCCCCAGTACGATTTGATGTGTGCCATGCACCTAAACTACGTACCAAGCAGAGATCTATAATTCGGGGACCAACAAAACCCAGTTTTGAATGGGGGTGTGGAGGTCCTGATTGCAGACAAGCCACCGACAATCTTTTTTACAGACTCCAAAACAATTGTAAAACTTGCACAATTTTTTCCCACCAGCAGCTGAAATCTTGATAAGTGGGTGGGGGTAATGATGACGTTTTTCCTCAAAACCGGCCTAAAAAATTGCATGGTAAAAATCGCAAATGTACCAACTGAAGCTTGTGTGTACTATGATTTTGCCAACAGATTTGATGACTACGATCTGCCACAGAAGAAACCTGTCTTGCTGTGCCAGCCAGCAATGCATTGGAGCTACATGTAGCTCATTTAATGTGGCTGGCCCAACACTGTGGAATAACACACTCCATCCACTTTAAGATCCAACAACAGTATCATAACTTAATAACCTTCAAGCATAATCTCAAGACTGAAATTACAAACTCTATCAATTCTGTGTTGAGAATCTAACTTGGAAAAACAAATTGGGAAAAAAATAAAAAATCTCAATGCATAATACCGTAAATGCCCAAACACGGCAGAACCATAAAAATGCCTGTTTTTAGAAGATACTTTTTATGGTGAAAATGTATGTTGCTGCCAAATACATTAGATATAGATCAGGGGTGGGCAACCTACGGCCCGCTAGTGGTTTTTTTTGCGGCCCGCAAGATGTTTTAAGAAGAAGAAAAAAAAGGGAAAAAAATCTATTTTACATCATCACAAAAAACGAGCTAGCTGCTTAGCATTTATCGGCACAAATGATGTGCCTAAACGTCCGTAGGTCTATTTTCCCCATTAATTGTCATCTGTCAGTGGCATAAGCAGAGAGGGGCGAGGAGCGATCACTGCCCCCCCCCCCCCCCCCCCCCCCAATATTGACGTTGTGTCGGTTGAGATTGGCCCTGTCGGTTTATTTGACAAGAGGAATCATGGAAGTATGATGGTCAAAAGAACACAGATGAAAACATTTTGCGCGCTGTGTCCCCAAAGTGCTTGTTTAGAACCATAATAATTATATACATGTATACAAAATATACCTCAATCATGCCAAAAAAATAAGTGTATAGACAGTGTTTTCACTCACCCTATACAAAAGGTGAAATACCCTTCACTTTTGACTTTCACCCTTCAAAATTTTTCTCAAGAGTGAAAAATGTTGAACATTTCATTATTTTACCGCCAAAAACACTGCACAAGCACACGTTTTGGCCATCATTTTGGTTTTTCACCCTTGAGAAATTAACCCAGTGAAATTGCTGATAGAGTCGACAATTTTCGCTCGCTACGCGCACATTGCTTAACTCAGAACAATTGCCCCTCCCCCAATGTCATTTGTACTTTCTTGAGATTACGTTTTTTTGTGAAGATAGATTATTAAGCACACACCTATTGCATGCTTGAAAGTGTTCGGAATCAAAGGTTTGAAATCAACAGCAGACCATTGCTACAAAATTTGGTTAGTTGCGGCCCAGATAATTTTTCACTCCTTATATTTGGCCCATTTATTCAAAAGGTTGCCCACCCCTGATATAGATAAACAACTTTCCCTAGATTTTATTTATAATACCCATATCATCTCTTATAAACACCAAGGAGGTGCAAATTCAAGATTCTAGCAAAAACTGGACATCAAACATGAGTTTAGTTAGCATTACATTTATGAGCGAGTGCTTACTACTGTGCTAAGATTTATCTTTGGCTAAAGTGGGAACATCAGCGTAGAAAATTCAAATTCACTCCATAGCATCTACACACATGTTAGGCCTAAAAAAAAAAGTTTGATTGGCGTAACCCGACCGACCCTAAATACATCGCCGACCCTGAATATTTTTTATTATTTTGAGGGGGAAAAAAACACACAAAAAACAAAAAAACAAAAAAAAACTGAAATCTGAAGTTTGTTATTGTTTAATACTTTAGAAACTTGTACTCATAGAGTCTGTTGGTTTCTATAAATAAAAAGAAAAATGTTTAAAGAAAAGGGAATTTTTGCCGTCTCTTCATTTGTGTGTACTGCTGTCTTTTAAGTGTTCAAAAGTAGATGATTTAAAAAAATAAATTAAAAAATAAAATAAAAATCCCGACCGACCTACCCTATTTGTTTTGGTCATGTTACGCCAATCAAACTTTTTTTTTTTAGGCCTTAGCATCGGACTGCTGAGCTCCAGAGTCAACTATTGAAACTAAGCATCATCTACTACCGGGTGGTTCAAAAAAAAGTTGACCCAAGTTCAAAGTAATTTTTCAACCACATTTAAAGTTTCAGAGAATTTGTGTTTACTTTATCTTAATCAGCAGTAAGTTTTGAAATTATCCTGAAAAGATGGCACGTTTAGCTTGTTTGGTTCTTTAGATATGGTTCATTACAAAAAACATGTACAAAACCGACTTGTCCACGGGAGCGTCATTTAGTTTTTGTCTTAAACAAAACAGCATGCTCTAGTCTCAGAATTGAAAAGCCCGCCATTATTGCCATTATTGTTGTTTCTAGTAACAAAAACACAGCAAAACTTGATTAAAACAATAATTATCATCACTATTTATTAAAAAACGCTCTCTATGCAAATATCGTTCGCGTTATGTATCACGCGTACTGCAGGGGGATACTGTCGGACGTAAAATGCTCGTCCCGGTTGTACGAGCATTTTTGAATCGACGTTTTCTTGTACAAAGAGCGCTAATTTTTCTTAATCCTTATAGGTGAAAGTTCATACATGCAATACAATTATAAAAATATACTAATCCCAGTTTTTATCATAATTGAGGGCGCAGCCGTCAACACATCTCTTAGTGTCCCTTTAACAGTCGCTTACACTAGGAGTGGGCTATAGAGGGTCATTTTTTAAGATCACGCTTGCTACATGACAACATTTAAAAATAAAAATAAATGAAAAAAATGTGAAATCCAGGGTGCCCCAGCCAAAAAAACAAAAAAAGTCGGCCATTTTGGAAAAAACAGTCTTTTGATCATAACCAAGTCATTTCTGGTCTAATTTATTTGATTTTGGTGGCAATACCCATGTTTAAGGGTAGGCCTACAAGATGTCATAGACCATTTCAAATTGAGATCGGAAATCTTCGGAAAAACAGGTCACATGGAGTAGGTGTGTTGCGCGTTCTTCGCAACAGTTAATCGCATTCACAGCATTGCCCTAGTTGATTGTCCGCCTATGTTTACATACACGTGTGCACACATGAGAAGTAAAACGTGGAACGAGACTATTTGGTTTTTTTATCAACAAAGGCGTTGATCGGCAAATTCCAAATGTATCGAGCAGACGGTAAAAAGTGAAAATATTACCCCAAATCTCTTTCATCTCACCGTTTGTTGTTACTGAAATGCCGCAACATCAATTTTGTGAGGGATACAATCTATCACCAACACCAGCGCAATCTACCACACAGGCAGACGGGTTGAAAAACATGTTTGTTTTTCTCCGGCACATAAACATAAAAACATAAACATAACAATGAGCATTTATATAGCGCTCTTACACAATTATACAATGGTACCACAGCGCTTATC
>CM069443.1:12202227-12351375 GCA_035610835.1 Ophiura sarsii
AATAATAAGACTGTGCCGCGGCACTGCCAGAACTTTTAATATAATTATTATTAAGTCGATTTAAAAAGGGGGTTGAGCTTTGGTACAATTTAAACATTTGCGATTTCCGAGTAATTTGTTTTCTAGAATAGGAAGAAGACTGATGAAACCAAAATATTTACAATATATATTTCAGATAATTTCACTAATTAGATGTCCACTAACCCGTTCAGAAGCAAACAATAATTAAAACCGTTCATTATTTACTATACGATTACTCGCCCCTCTCTCTCACCCCTATAATGGTCAGGCCCGGGTCGAAAGTCAGGTCGAAGTTTACGGCATAATTAATTGAGTACATGTTCATCTCAGCTGTATAATTTTTATATGTATGTTTATCTTTGACTCTTTATTTTTATCCCACATCTGTATATATTCGGTCCGGCCTCACTGCATGCCTTGGTGTTCATGGGTAAAATTGAAAGTCTCTTTTTTGTATATTTCTTAAATTTGTGTGTATATTGTTATTTTTGTAAAAGAACGCACCGTTTTAAAGACGAGTGCCGCTGTTGTAAAAGCGTATGTTCTAATTCCCGTGTTGTATCGTACACTGTTATGAAGTGTTATAAATCGTCGCTGTTCTGACATACCGGCACATCACTTTACTTATTTCTGTTGTGATGTGCCAGTATGTCAGAACAGCGACGATTAATGTATGATGTAATTTGTAAACAATCAGTCTGGAACGTGTCATGTGGCGAGTAAACTCGACGAATGAAGTGGAGTTTATCAATTTAAACGTATCCAAATACAAAATACTATGTGATTAAATGGCGTGAAATGGACCATTTACATCACTAATAATAGTAAGTTAAAATCAATCGGAACTTCGGAAGGAAATAATAGTGTCCCGAGTCAAAAATGTTGTGTAGCAATTTTGCTATGCATGTTATTGTACAAATGTGCGTCGCAGTTGTGCTTGATTGTGGCGCAAACTGCGATGCGATACCGGTTAACACACACCCTGGTGACGAAACTGGACAAGATATTAAAAGAACACAGATTTACATGAACGAATAGAGACACAGCCCTGGTGTAAAATCATACAAGACGTAGGCCTAGATTAAGATTTCTGGGTCATCTACTCAGAAATTGATGCTGAAGCACCAGCTGTTTTTCACAGAAATGTTAACAACGTCTTACACTATTGAAAGTATATACATTGTAGGTCTCCGGTAAACACACAAAAGCCTGTTTCCTGGAAAATGGTGCTGTGCTGAGGCAAATAGTACAAAACAAGTACACCACCCCCTCCCCCTCCCCTCCCCTGGTCCGAGTCGGGCTTCCCTCATCAGCAGTTCGTCCGGCCTCACTGTATGACTAATGAGTGATATTAAATCATATCAGTAGCATATAATACACTTAGGGACCGTTCATTATTTATGGTGGAGGGGGGGTTGGGACAATTTCGAGACTTGTATGTTAAAATTACCTAACCCCCTACAGCTGAAACTGAAAATTACATGACCCCCCCTGCTAACCAGTAGCTTTTTACACCCCCCCCCCCCCCCCCCCATCCCCGAAAAAAAAAATCAACTTGTCACACATACTTACGGGGCTCTCTTTACCTTGGAATTTTGTTCATGGATACGTTGGCAAATTTTGTTTGTGCCCTATCTGAACGGCCAATAATTTTATGATGCCCCTTCTTTTTATTGTGTGAAATTAGTAATGGCGAGCGTAGCGAGTTGATTTTTTTCTTCATATTTATACATTTTGGGTGTCTTTATAACCTGAACAAGTTAGAACATTATGAGCAGAAACGTATAATCCAGTGAAACGTTCTACTTTTGTGAGCATTGGTGCAAAGCAGAGATGAGGTGAAAAGCATGCAATAAATCACATTTTTAAATCATGAAATTGGATTTTGTAACATTATACACCCTGTGGCTCTAATGTCTCGACCGTTGATGATTATATAGATGTTTTTCCACCATATCATCGATTTGCTGTCCAGAAGTCGTCTCATAGAGAGAAAAAAATTGAAGTCGATAGGTTTTAAGAAAATATGCGCGAAGCGCAGAAAAAAAATGGCATCTACAATCCAAAATAGCCTCTAAAATCACTCCAATCACCACCATCTTTAGTTTAAACAAATTTACACAACCCCCCCTGTTCAAGAATAAAAAGTTACATAACCCCCCCTATTTCAACATATGAAAGTTACATGACCCCCCCTATATTTACCCAACCCCCCCTCCACCATAAATAATGAACGGTCCCTTATCATTTTTATTCATTCATTTATCGTTTAAATAGGATCATTCATTATGACACCACAAATTAGAAACGCAGCATTAATTGTTAATAGTGATTCTAGAACATGTTTCAAATGGATAGACATCATATTTTATTTTAACGAGTGCATCGAGTAATTATCGACTTCACACAACGTCACGTCACATCACGACTATCTGTGCACAAGTGACACTGCATGCTGGGGAAAAGGTCAAATTGCAACTTTTTCGTAAATTATTTATGGTTTCGTGTTAAAGTACATTTTTTCGCTCTTTTTTCAATTGGATTCAATTCACCATCACAACACCTGAATTATTGGTCCAAAAAACAAGATAAGATGACACAGTAAATGTAAGTCAAATCTCAGTATTTAGTCTACATTTTGACATTAAGTAAATGTCTAAATTGATTTACATTGACTTGTACGGTTCCGATGCACTAATTGGTATGCCTAATGGCCGGCATCAAAGATCCATGAAAGCAGGCCCGTAAGCAGGATTTTTTTAGGGGGGGGGCGTATTTTTTTGAAAAGGTACATTGGTACCCAAAAAATCGTAAAAGGTTGCCCCCAATTTTTTGTTGTCATATAAGACAATTTTGAGAGCGGGGGGGGGGGGGGGGGGGGGTGGTTAGGACATGTTTTACTCCAAAACGGCCCGAAAAAACGCTTTACATAATTGAAAATGGGGCGTTTTTCGGAAAATTGGGGTGGGTGGGGGCGTTTTCACCAAAAAAAAGGTACATTAGTAACAAAAAAAGGTACATTCGTACCCAAAAAAGGTACATTGGTACCCAAAAAAGGTACATTGGTACCCAAAAAAGGTACATTGGTATAAAAAAAAGGTACATTAGTACCAAAAAAGGACTTTTTTCAGATTTGGGGGGGGGGGCGTCCGCCCCCCCCCCCCCCCTAGTTACGGGCCTGCATGAAAGGACTAATTGCTGTCTGAGTGCCAGTCTACTGACTAAAACTGAGTCGAGAGGCTGTTCCTGTTGATTTGTTATAAAATTAAAATAATCTCTTTTGTTTAAACGAGGTCATAAAAAAAATGACGACCATAAATTACATTTTTGGGACCTCGCCCACACCCCCTCCTTTTCCCCACCCCACCCCTCCCCCTAATATACCTACAAAAACAAGAATAGACAGTCGACGTCGTATTTTTAGTGCTGCCAAATTCGACAGCTTTGTACCATGTAAACTTACTGCACATAAGATTGCCAATTTACGCGATGATTTCTGACATCAGTTGCTTCTTTCTCGAAGAGATTGAGGGTGGAGGATCAGAGCTAGGCCCTGCAGGAAGACGGGGCGCCTCTTCGCTATCGTTATCCATTTTTTCGTACAACGAAGTCATATTTTGATCCCCTTCGTCAGGCTAAAATCGTATGTTCGTATGGCTAAAAATACTTCAACCCAATCACTTATCATTACTTAATAGTATTCATTTCGGCAAACATTTAAGGGGATTGTGAAGTAATATTAGCAATAAAATATTATGTTACACAGATGAATTATAAACATATTTTCATTTTATATAACATAAATTGTTTTATTAAATTTTGTTGAGGGGTATATATGATTTTAAGATGATTTATGTTATCACATAAAACTATATATAAAGAAGCACTGACCGAATCATGTGACACAATAATAAAAAATCAGGCAGGTGTTTTCGCCCTCTATTTGATTGACTTCTCAGAGGATAGACGGCGTGAGGTGCGTAGTTGAAATTTGGTAATAACAGGAGGTTTATAAGACCCATGCAATTGTAAAAACCTTATTTGAAATATTTGTCATTTTCTTATTGTTTTGCGTTTTCTTAACGATAAAGACAATTCCTTTCGCTACAAAATAAACTATCAGTTACCAGTGATAATCACAAAACCACTTCGGGCCGATTTTTTTACTTCAAAGAGACAATTCAAATTGAAACCTGGAATGAATGGATCACACCATTGAGATACGAGTATGTTCAATCAGGTATAGTCATAGTGAAGTATAGAGGAGGGTTATCCCGGGACATAATGGTTGATGAGACTGGTGTTCACTCTGCTCGGGACTCTGCTATCCATATAGGAAAGATTGCTTGGTCTTCAATGAAAATATCATGCCGCGATAAATCTTTCCTGCATGCCGCACCCAGCTCTCGCCACTGTGCATATATTGGAGTCTCCTTGGAAAGTTTTCAGCCAGGGATCCACTAACTGAAATTAGTCATTGCCTAACGAGAGCGCTCTATTCCATAAATGTTCATTGTTTGATTTAGTCCATGAGCCTGCACCCACATTTTTGCTCATCGGTACCATGTTGAGGGAGTAAGGCTAACTTGGATTTTTGGAAAGGTATTAACCTTTAGTTTCAGGATATGGCTGATAGCAAATTCAAAGAAGACCACTTTTGATCATTTTTGGCCATCAATTTGGCGGCCATTTTGGTTTTAAAGTATGTTAACAAAGCAAATACATGTTGATCATACATGTTGGTTTATATATGCCAAAATAGGGAATTTTACCATTTTTGGCGGCCATTTTGGTAGCCATCTTGAATTTAGATGTGTTAACAAAGCAACAGTCCTGGATATGAGTGTCTTGTGGTCTAAAACATACCTAGACTGCGTTATTCCCATCCAACAGAGTTTCCCAAATTCATCATAAGTTTATTAGTGTGGTTTTTGTTGGCATTTTGGCGGCCATTTTGAAAATGGCTGATAACACCCCGCTTTGAATTTGCTATCAACCATATTCTGGTTCCACGGATCCATACCAATACAAAAATCATTGTTATCCTTACTCCCTCGACATGGTACCGACCGACCCCCAGGCTCATGGACTAATTACGTTCATAATGTTTTTCCGGCCCAGTGATTTAGCCAAAATGGCCCAGATGATTTCATAACTACTTAAGACAGTTGATCATATCTTTGCTTCCCGACCACCGATTTTCATGAAACAAAGCTGATTTAAGATGCTAACAGAATTCCCTTTGCATGACAATAAAAATCGAAACGGAAATTACTTTGGAATTATTTTAAACATTTTTTTCAAAATTGTATTGTCTATTTTGTTACAGCCTGTAGAAAGTCGCGTCTGAACCAAAATATTAATTTTTTACTCGCTTTTTAAATATAAAACCTAAAAACAAAAAACCTATGGGTAAATCATCAAACTCGAGTTTATCCATCATACGAAATCCAAAATCTTCTTGTTTTGTTTGAAGGTTTTTCTTTTGTTAAAAATCTCAAAAATAACGACATCATTTTGTTGATAACAAGGTTTTTTAATGGACAAAACAATCTAGGCCTAATTATACCTTACCCCCCTTAAATGTGGATCATTGTGTATGAGCTTTTCATCGAGAATTTTGTTTATCCCAAAATCATTTTTAGACCACGGAACTCAAAATTTATTGAGAACGACCACTTCAATATACGCTCCCCATTATATTAAGCTACATGCAAAGTAGGGGTTAAACAATCGGTTCTAACTTGAGTTATCCCATACGTCCTTATAATGACATTTACAGAGATTATTCTTAAGGGATGCCCACAAAATATATCAAAAGTATAGCACAAGTGTCTGACTAGATTTTTCGATATTACGCGATGAATATGATGTAGCGATTTCGGCCCTTTATTTACGCCCAAAACTCAGAACAGACATCACGCTGATTTCAGTCGTTGAAAACTACAAAATTGTCAAACCATTACGATTTTGTATTGAATTTCAATTGCGCACACTCAGAATAATTATGCGTAAAACCCAAAATTAATCGATAGAATTGAAAAAAGTCTATTAAAACCTCTCAATTTCTACCGAAAGAAGGAACTATTGCTGTGATACTTATCCTACAGTGATACAGTGGTGTACACCCTTAACATAATCAAAAAATAAATAATTATTTCTATATAAAATGAAAAAATGAAAAACAACAACAGCATTGCGTGTCCTCTCTCATAATGTAAGCCCTTCAGCACGATGATGCACAGCTATTCGAATTGTCCTCCCCTCATTAGCTCTTCTATAAATGTATAGAGCGAGCAACGTTTCCAGCCCCCTCCCCATTGACAAAAGACCTTAAAAGGAAGAAAATAAAGGAGGAAGAGGAAGAAGGAGAAGAAGGAGAAAAAGGGGGGAGGAGGAAGGTTTAAGGAGAAAATTAAAGAAGACAATGAAAAACATTTTGAAGTAAAAAAAATTCGATTTGAGCATACAATCATGTTTTTGGTATGGATGTTGTTTAAGTTAGAATTTGAATGTGCTCACTTTGAGTTCGGATTTTACTCCTTATCCTACCTATGTAGGAATTATTGTGTTTTCGTTGTAGGCAATAGGCACACGAGAAATTGTAGGCAATAGGCAAGTGAGAAAATGCCAAAATTGCTGCTTCAAAATGATGACCGGAATTTTTGCCACTTCCAGGGGCTACGACCCTAGACCCCATCCACTTGGAAATGTTGTTTAAGTTAGAATTTGAATGTGCTGCACACTTTGTGTTTGGATATTACTCCTGTTACCTACATATGAAGGAATAATTGTTTTTTAGTTAATACTAGGCAATAGGCATAAGAGAAAATGCCAAAATTACTGCTCAGAATGCTGAATTGTTGCCTTAAAAATTCCTAAAACCCAGGAGCTTCCAGGGGTGAAGAGGCTCTAAGACTTGACTTGATCATGCTTTAAGGCCAACACATGTATAATTATCTAATAATTATGTACTACGTATATTTCTGCAGGTGAGAATCTCAACAAAGACGTTATAATTATACACATTTTAGCGCTCGTAATTCTGGTGCCCACGTAAACACAACCTCTGTGGTTCCACAGCCTCTGTGTTCCAGACAAGCGGATGGAGACTTCGCCTGTTTACTCCAGCAGATTATGAGAATATGCTGGAGTAGTGCTTAATGTATGATTTTGTCATACACGAAGTGCCAGATATAGGTAAGTCGACGTTAAAAGAAAAGTCATGACCGTTGTATGCAAATAAATTGCGCTAAAGGGTAGAAAGAATTTTGATAACAAGTTTTGTTGAAGGGTGGCATCTCAAGTAGATGAGGTCCGGTGAGGTTTCTAGTGACGCGGGTTCCCTGGTTTCGGTGCGGTGTTACGTTTGATGGCAATATCTTGTGTATTTCTTTAAAAATGGCTGTCAGTCGAGACTTGGTTCGACGGTCTTCGAATTTCCACCAGGGCATGGGTTGAGTGTGTGATTGTAAATGTATACTAAGTATTACTTAGATTTTCATAGCACTGGCCTTCGAAAAGTGAAGAGGGAGGGAGTTTTTGTGACATACACTACATTGACTTTAATTATGGAGTAAGGGAAGGCTACGAATTATTGTTTTAAGTGGCCTAAATCGTACTTTTTATTTAAGTAAATTTGCACCTCGAAGGTAAATGAAACTACTGAAAATGGATAAAATGTAGGACTAGGAGTATAAACAAGACAATTGAAGAAATAAATTCAATCAAATACTCAAGATGTAGAAGAAAGGATTAATTTAAATCGGTGATTTTAAAACTACAAAATCAAATTATTGGGGTCCCTGATTAAATTCAAATCAAACAAACCTTCAAGCCTAGACAAAGCCTATAATAAATATATATATAAGATTATAGCAGATATGACAACGTCATAACAGACACACGTTACCCCTTACCTACATAATATGAATATAAATCAGTTTACCAACCCAGGGTGTTTACAATTAAATTAGACAATAACAACAAATACCTACTACATAAACTAAATGATCAAATCAGTTATATGCAGACAACTGCATGAATGAAGTAAATTTACTGCATGAGAACGCCAAGACATCTTATCGGTTCCTCATGGGATGGGTACATTTACACTATATGTAGTGCTTATGTATGGTTTTGTCATACACGAACCGCCAGATATAGGTAAGTCGACGTTAAAAGTAAAGTCATGACCGCTGTTTGCAAATTAATCGCGCTTAGCTGATTTACCATAATTAACTATGGGCTAAATCTATAAGCTTCTATAAGTAGATGTAATCACACAAATCCTCTGGAGTTAACAGGCGAAGTCGTGCTGTCTCCAACCGCTTGTGTGGTCCAGTGGTAATCCTTCGCTGCGATAAGGGAGACTGCACATCCACAGACAATACAATAGTTGCGATGTTTTTGGAATAAAACAAACAAATACACTAGAAACACTCCTGAATCAGTGACTTTCAAATACAAGGGACGGCTAAGCCGGTATTTTGTGTTGAAGCTAGTGTGTCTCGTATTAAAATCTATCATAAAGAAGCATCATAATCATTATTTATTTTTTTGAATTATAGACCAATTGCCAAAATGTGATTTTCACGATTTTGAAGGTAAATAATCACGTTTTTTGGCAGTTTTTGGTCTATATTCAACAACAAAATAAGATATTAAAAAAAAGCTCCTCCTAGAGAATTTTATTAGGATTATAATAAAACTAGTATGACAAAATTTGACAAAATATATTTTGAGTCATCTTGCCCGAACCTAAAATTGGTCAAAAATTGTGTTTTTCATAATTTTCTCCAAAATGGTCAATTTCATGATAATGGCTGGATTCATTGAACCCTTTCCTTCAAGACAATGTACACTTTTATATAGATTAAATGAATAATAAAGGAGTTACAGCAGTTTTAGGGAGGCTATGCTTAGGGTCCACACCCACCACGCATTTGTGACGTCACGCCTTGACTACTGTAACTGTCTACTTTATGCCTTACCACAATATCTGATTGGTAAGCTTCAGCGTGTACAAAATTCTGCGGCTAGGCTCACTGCGATGAAACGCAACCACGTCAGTGACATATTGAGAAACCTCCACTGGTTGCCAATCACCGAACGCATTGAATACAAGATGCTGCTGCTTATAACTTACAAATGCCTTCATGGTCTGGCCCCTTCTTACCTGACAGAACTCTTGAAGAAACACGATCCTCCTCGGACTCTTAGATCTTCATCCATGGACCTGCTGGATCCACCACGTGCAATTCATACCCGTACGTATGGCGAGCGTGCGTTTTCGGCGGCTGCCCCGAAACTGTGGAATGCGCTTCCCACCAAGGTTCGCTCTGCTACCACTCTCGAACAGTTAAGTGCAGGTTGAAGCACTACCTTTTCACTCGTTCGTAATTTGGCAAATCTGTATCTATATTGACTTTTGCGCTTCAATTGTGTTTTGCCTTTTACTCATGTACAGTTAAGCCCACAATTATTCATACCCCTTGAAAAATATGAGTTTTTGCGTTTTTCTCATATCTGTACCAGCTGGAGTGGTGGAACTTTTGCTTACCTCTAAAGACAATTAGTTTGCAAGTACAAATCAATATATCTGGGCTCAACATGTTTCGCATAATAATAGATTGAACAAGAATTGTGTTTTTATGCCTGTCCAAAATTATTCATACCCCATACCAAGTCTCAGGATTGAGGCCACTTTTTGTGATAACACGCATGTTTTTGTCATTCCAAACATTCTTTATATTGTGTGATAGGCTTTTATATTATTATGTAATTATTGCATGATGTGCGCATACGATGTAGATGCATTACAGATGTGCCCTGTTGAATGTACAGTGAGGGATATTATAGGACAACACTCTAGCTCTTTGACAGCATGGCAAAGAAGATCAAATAACTTTTTAGTGCATATTGTGAATGCTCACAAAAAGGGGAAAGGCTACAGAGCTATTTCGAAACAATTCCAAGTTCAAGAATCCACCATATAAAGCATAATTAGGAAGAACAAGACGTTCAACTCACAAAGAAACATTGAAGGATGCAGTCGGAAGCCAGCGGTGTCCCCTTGTTTGGCAAGAGAAGTATTGCGAAAGGTCCACAACAATCCACAGATCACCATCAATGCTCTCCTGAACAACCTTGGCAATTATTGGACCAAGATATAATGGCAGACACTCCAGCATATATTGCACACGAGAGGTCTCCATGGAGGCCGACCAAGAAAGACTGTACTCCTTAAAAGAGACACAGAGAAACTTGTCTTGCATTTTAAGCAACCCCAACACTGAAGACCAAAAACTTGGATCTTTGTCCAGAAGGGCTCTTGCAAATGCTAGATGAGTTTCTCTTTGTCTCTTTTCAGGAGTAGAGTCTTTCATGGTCGGAGTCCATGGAGAACTCTTGTGTACTATGTCTGCTGGAGTGTCTGCCTTAATATATTGGTCCAAGACTCACCAAGGTTGTTCAGGAGAGCATTGACGGTGATATGTGGATTGTTGTTGGCCTTTCACCATACTTTTCTTGTCAAACAAGGGGACACTGTTGGCTTCCGACCGTATTCTTCAAGGTTTTTAACTGATTTTAACTGATTTTAACTGTCTTGTTCTTCGTAATTATGCTTTATATTGTGGAATTTGGCACTTGAAATTGCTTCGAAATAGCTTTGTAGCCTTTCCCCTCTTTGTGAGCATTCACAATGCACAAAGAAAGGTCCTCACTGAGGTATTTGATCTCCTTTGCCATGCTGTCATAGAGCTAGAGTGTAGTCCTATAATATCCCTCACTGTACCTTCAATAGGACACATTTGCAATGTATTATTATTGTATACACACATCATGGAATAATTGCATAACAATATAAAAGCCTAACACACAATATAAAGAATGTTTGGAATGTCAAAAACATGTGTATTATCACAAAAAGTGGCGTCAATCCCGAGAATTGGTATGGGGTATGAATAATTTTGGACAGGCATAAAAACACAATTCTTGTTCAATTCTATTGTTATGCAAAATATGTTGAGCCCAAATATATTGATTTGTACTTGCAAACTAATTATCTTTAGTGTAAAGTGAAGGTTCCACCACTCCAGCTGGTATAGATATGAGAAAATCGCAAAAAACTCATATTTTTCAAGGGGTATGAATAATTATGGGCTTAACTGTATATATTTTGTTAATTTGTTATGGTATTTTTGAGTGTACAGGTTGTGCATTTTCATAATTTTTAGTTTTTAATTCATATTTTTAATGTATTGATTTTATCTTTGTGCGGCGCATTGAGTTTCCTTGCGGTTTGAAATGCGTCTTTTAAATGCCTGTATATTATTATTATTATATTATATCATGTAAAGTGTAAAAATAGGGTCACATTTCTATGTGTAAAGCCAATTAAAAATGTAGGTTTTTAAAGGGTTTTTTATAAAGCCTCCCTTCTCACTTTTAATAGGCTTAATTTGACATAAAAAATAGCTGCTCTTTAAAAAACTGAACAAAATGTTTACGTTTTATTATAATTAGGCCCTTTATTGTTTGGACATCGTCCGTTCCCTGTAAATGGGCGAGGGAACTTCTGAATGGGATGGGTTACAAAAGGTAAACATTAGAGAAGACAAATTATTGCGCAAGTAATTGTGGAATTTAAAATATTTTGTAAATAGCATTTTATTCACACACCACCTTCAACTTCAGAGAAAAATTAAATCAAGAATACGTTTAATTTATATAACACATTTTGATACATGTTTATAGAATATTTGTATCAAATCAAAACACACCCCTCCATTTCAATAGTAGTACGGTCCATTGAAAAGGAAAGGAAACTCATTTCACCGCGCGATGATACAAAATGGCGATTCTCTTGTGCTGGGTAGCGACCGTTCCGGCTAAAATTGTGGCTTTAGGAATGATCCGTGACATATGGCCCTCGCCAAAAATATTTTCCTCGGGGATATAGCTACGTTTTGGTATATAAAGCTGTTTGCTAACTTTAAGGATCGCATGGCGAAATGCATTTATACGCCGAAAAAACGGGCGAAAAAAAGAACACATTTTGCGAACATTTGTTGTTTGTTTACAATTTTGCATCGATGCATGGTTTCCAAATAAGGTTTGCCATCCTATTAATTTGCATATGAAGAGTGGGTTTATCTCAAATCAACAACGCTTTGTTACTGTACTTAAAGGCCTTTCCGGATCTCAAGTGTTTGCCCTGGGCAAAAGTCACATGACTCGCTACATACCCGAAACTCCGCGTACACATAATATAAACCCATGATGCAATACCGAAGTGAGACCGGCTACAAACAGCAAATATGAACGAAATCCATGTCTAGAAATGTTTCGAAAAGTCAGTCTATTCATGTCAATGAAACCAGGGTTACACTATAAAGCAGCTTCGAATCAATTCTTGGGCGAGAACCCATCTTAAAAACATACAAAAACTATAAATATAAAGCATTTTAACTTCCGATTTATGGAATAATGTTCACGAAGGATATTTCAATGTATTTCTGTTATCATATTGTTATACAGTGCGCCATTGGCTCAATCAGTAGCGCATCCGACTCATGATCGAAAGGCCTGGGGTTCGAATCCCACCGGGAACTTATTTTTTCCCCGTTAGTATCATATTACATTTAGCAATGTTGGTTTTGTTTTAATCGTTCCCCCGTAATCTTTGTGGATTCACACGAAACTTTTCACTTTATTTGGAATGATTGTCTGACAATGAGCTTTTAATTTGAATGTAGGCCTACTACTTTTACTTGTTCAGCGTTGCGTAAATTGAATTATTGAGAGCACAATAAGCTGTGCACCCAAGGCCAATTGTGCCTTTATGAACAAGTCAATGGTCCTTGAATCGATATTCTTATTTTCCGTGTACATGTACGGTCATACTCTTGTATCAACATTACTATCTGTTTCGTTGAAATTATACCGGGCGTGGAATCATCATTATGATTGTGCTGTTCACGGGTTTCGCGGTTGCAAGGCGAATATCCAAATCACCAGTTGGAAATTGGATTCTGACAAAAATGAGAATGACATCTGACGCGTTTTATCAGCTGAGACAACAATGTTTTGACATTAAAAATGAAAACCTCCGTTGTATTATGAATGAAAGACACATTATATTGTTCTATGATACTTATACTCCCAAAAAAACCGTATGACATAATTATGATACCAATAGGACATTCCTTTCTTTAAGAATTTGGTGATGTTTGATGTTTTCATTTAATAGCTGTGAATTGTCGGATAATTTTGATTACAAATGTTTGTTTGTTGGTTGTTGGTGTGTTTGTTAGTTTGTTTGTTTGTTTGTTTACATTGTCGATCTGTATGGAGACACGTGAGATCGAATGGGATCTGACTCAAGCAAATTGCTCGGGACAGGCTGAAAAGACACGCAGGCTGAATTAAATTAAATTAAATCAAAAAGATTGTAGATAAGGGTGAGGTTAGTGTTATACAGAGCGATCATATTTAAAATGCAAAACGAAATACCAATTTCGTGATTTTCGACGCAGTTATGGTTTTGCCTAGTTTGATAAGCTAATAAAGTAAATTATCGTCATCGATGTTTTCACGTTTTGTTTAAGATTCTGCCCTTCAATCCAATGGTTATCTCTATTTCAGGATAATTTGGCACGTGATTCGTACTCTTCATTTCTACGATAAATTAGCCCGCTTGTGGACGAATTCTAAACTTTGTTTGCATTGTATTTAGCCCATTACTGCATATAACCATGACATAACAGAGAAGATTTTAGTGACTTTTTGGAATCTTTTATTTACAAATTGGTAGTGTATGAAAAATAAATCAACAAAAAAGTAAGATAATGGAAAATAAAAGAGAGAGTTTCCCTCCTCGCGCAGGTGAAATACAAATGAAATTATAACAAACACAAATATTTGCACCAACAATAATTTGCTTTTGTCACCAACAAGACGAAATGGATGTTTCCAATATTGGTTTTATATCATTTAGTGGTACAATTGTCTCTGGCATGTCTGATGAAATGTCCATTCCGCTACATTTATCTTACAAGTATGAACAACTATATTTTCATAAAAAGTCATTGTGAGAAACAGTTGACAATCATTGACATATTTGATTACGGAGTGGATTGTACTTATGAGAACTTTCACATACCAAGCTCAAATAAATTGGGAAAGACAAACTTGTTTCCCAAATTGACAAATAATAGCCATGAATATTTCAACAATGCACTGCTTATGTATCTAAAGGCTAATAATAGTTTTGTATAATTCGAGCCCGACAAATAGTAATGGTAACCCAGGAATGCTTGATAATGTTATTCCCACTTATGTCCTATACACGGCTGGTGGAGGATTCTCATGGGAAGTTCGACAGCATGTCGACAAATCAGGATCTGTCACAAACTAAGGTGTCGGGAAAAGCCCCATGCAAATAATATGAGGCGTCCTGTAGGCTTCTGAACTCTAGAAACCTGGCTACTCAAGCTGTGGGTCTTATTTGACAAATTAAACATATGCTATGGAAGGTTCGTCAGTTAAAAATAGTTTGTAACGCAAAACAACTATATTTTAATGATATATTACCAATTTGTAGTATTTTTAACATAGCAAATATTTACACGACTCATAAATATTTGACTTTCAATGACAAATGGATGAATGACAAATTAAATGACAAATTAATAGAATAATTTTACTCAATAATTCGTCATTTAATGTGAATGACAAATTAAAATGACTAATCTTAATTTGTTATTTCATTGATAATTAGTCATTTAATTTGTTATTTCAAATGTCATTTGTTAATTTGTCATTAAAAGTTAAACATATTTCAGTCAAGGAAATGTTTGTTACGATGAGAATTAACTAGAAGCACTCTAAATTGTTCTTTTAGCATCACAAATAAATGTGTACCATTACAGAATATTTCTTGAATCACAAACTTGCCATTTCTTATGACAAGTTTTTAATTTGTCAAATAAGACCACATTGTTGACGAATTAATACTCTCTGTGTATTGGGCAACGGGACCTCGAGGACCCATGCATCAAACAAGTTGCAATGGAACTATAGTTTGATCAGCTCCTAATTGGCAAAGCCTGCACGCGAGCGCTCCTGAAGGCAACAAGCATCAGCAGCGAGGTTTACATAAACGTACTGTTTACACGTGAGGGCGGGGTGCGTGTGGCCAAAATCGCGTGCCTGATACGCGTGCGTAAGAAGCCCGATAAGATACGCCACTGTCCAGGAAGCAAAATAGAGCATAGCAAGGGTTTTCCCATTAATACCGGGACCATCACCAACTATAATAATGTAATTCTGAATATCATTGGTAATTTTTTTTGGTTGACGGCGCCATTGTGGTGATGGAAGATTACGGTGCACATTTATTTACGTCATCAGTTGCAAAAAGATGTATGTACACTTCAACCCTGCTTCAATCAATAGGGTCAAATCCGGTAACCCTGACCAGTCGTGGAGAGCTGTAAGGTTCATTCATCAATTGATTCGTCCTCTAAAAGGGTTGACAATGTCATGGGATGTCCCTTACGAAAGTTGGGCGGAAGCCACTAGGGCGGTCAACATTAATACAGGGGTAAAATTCAAAAAATAGGTTTCGGAAAGGTATAGTTTGACCTGTCTTCAATCTGATAAGCAAAAGGTCAACGTTCATTACATAGGTCAAATGTGAAATAATGCTTCGATTTTGATGAAAATGATTTCAATCATTCATATTTGGTTTCATTATCAGGATAATTGGGTAGGCCTGTGCATTTATTTTCTGATCCCATTTGGATGGACCTTATTGACCTTTGTCTATTTGGCAGTACCACTACCATGGCTACTACAATGCTATAGGGCCTAGAGGGAACATAACAGCAAACTGACCTAATGTGATGCCTACTAATGAAGATAAAGACCTATATGTGGTGACCTTTGACCTTTTTCCTAATTAGGTAGGAATACATGTGTACATCGGGTCTCCAAATCGCTTCCCCTGGCTCCCCTTTTTAAGGCTGGATTTTCATTAGTTTTGTAGAATACACCTCGTGTTGATCCTTTCAATACATCTGTTTTTCATACGATCGACAATCTCAGTTTTTTCAATAATGATTTTAATTTTAGACACCCCCCCAACCACCACCCGACATAGGCCTAATACTCGGATTATACCTCTTCACATGTGTAAACAAGATTTGCCCAAGAATATTTCGCAAGTGTTTGATTACAAACGTGAATGTTACAACATTTTAATACACTCGGCGTAAAATTCACATTTGAAGCTGCAATCTGTGATTTTTTTAGGGATAACACCCTCGGTCCTGCACACTTTTCCATGGAGGCTAATGATTGTGCATAACTCGAAAACGGTACGTCAAGATAAGTCTGACTATATACTTTTTTATGAATAATACAAAGACTGGACTTATTATCATGTATTAAAGGTGTGGCAATTATCTAGATTTCCAGTTTTTGAATTTTACCCTGTTTTAAGATGATAGCCCCTTACATCTCCCGCCCATGCTTTTGCGAGGGACACTGTCGCATACACTTTTAATTAGATCTATTAGATAAGATCATAACAATGGTGATCTAAACTTCACTCCACAAAAGCATGGTCACGAAATAATTGAATTTGACCACTATTTGACCCAACTTACCATGCGTACTGACTATTTTGCCAGCCAAGCGGCGTAACCAGAGGGGGGGGGGGGGGGGGGGGGTATTGACTGTCTGTCGGTCGAGATTGGCACTGTCGGTTCAGTTGACAAGAGGAATCATGGAATTATGATCTATCTATCTATAGATGGATCATAATTCCATGCTGAGTGAGCTCTAACCATACTATTTCCCCCAATACAATGTTGGCGGTTTAGTATCAAAATCACCTATAATTAACCAGTTACAGGTCAGAAATGAGCTAATAAACCAATAGCAATCGGGTTAAATGAGCCCAGAAAAAGGCACGTAGCAAGTTGATAAAAAAATAATCTCGCACAAAATATACATGTATCACTCCTCAACGATGGTGTCATTAATTCCAACTTGTATATATCATCATTACAGACATTATGATGAATACTTTCAGAAATTTCAGGCCTGGAAATAGCACCTGCCCACCTGCCCGTAGCGGGTAACCTTTGCGTTCGTTGGGCGGGTGGCGATACAAGAAAACCCGCCTGACTGGCTGGTAAAATATTTCGAATTCACAGTGAGTTATACTGACTGGTGGAATTTCTGTCGGGCAGGTATTTTTGTGAGTTACCTGCCCGATTGGCTGAAAAAATCTGAAAAGTTCCAGCCCTAGAAATAATGAACTTGTAAATTGGGCAACCCTTGAATCATTTGTATGATTGAGGAAAGGAAGAGAACAATTAGTCGTTTTGGAAAAAAACTAGACAACATAGCCGATATTATACACCGACCATAACACCGCGGTCCAATCACATGTGATTATCTTCGTAATGAAATTATTATAATTATGGGGTGAAACAAGAACAAACAATCAACCAACATCCCCAACAAACGACAAACAAACCTTTATATAGGTAAAAATGTTAAAAGGTTCGCGTGCTGTGAAAATTATTTATGCAAAAGACAAAAAGTATAAGTTATAGATACAGTTTTGACATAAGAATTATTAATTCCGAAAAGAATACTGCTTCCGTGTCATTAACCGCGAAATCAGTGAACCGCGCCATTTATTAAATTTTAAAAATACAAACGATTCCATTTCAATTTTTTAAAAGTTTAGAACATAGCCGTGTCAAGAATGTCTATTGAAAAACATTAGCCGATTGATTTCTTTACCAACAATGCTATCAATCGATTACAACACTTACAACATGTACAAACTGCAGTACGTGCGTGTGAGCAGGGAGGTGTCTGATAGTAATATTGACTGGTACAGGAAGGTGGTAGGCCTAGTATACGTGCGGGCAGGCAAACTCATGTGAAATCATTAATACTTTTAAATTCCAAATTAAAGTAAGAACATGGACAAATAATAAGTATCAGGATCGGGTTCATAGATAATATACGATCTCAACAAACAACTACTAAAAAAAATCAAAATTATAATGGTTGCCCGTGGTAAGAGTCGAACCCGTGACCGCTGATTCAGAGCCATACGCTCTTCCACTGAGCTAGCCGAGGCGACGGTAAATAATCTGAAACAAATCTATATATTGTTGACCATACCCACTACCCGCTACATTCGAGGAATAAAATGCCTTAAAGGGGCGTGTACATCTCAAGTGTTTGTCCTGGACAAAAATCACATGACTCCCTACGTATCTGAGTCTCCGTGTTTCCATGTAATAATACCCATGGTGCAATAGATTTGCCGCGCCGAATTCCAATCGAAAAAACGTAATGGCCAACATTTTATGTACGAACGAAATACTAAGGTGTCTAGAATCGTTTCGAAAAGTAGTGTTATGCATTATAATGAAATCAGAATTACAATCTCCTTCAGCATATAATCAACTTTTGGGCGATAATCCTATGTTAAAAACGCACAACAATCGAAATATAAAGCATTTTAGCCCGCATTTTTGCCCCGATTCATGTGATATTCGTATTTTGAACTTTATGTATTTTATTTTCTAAATATCTATGTGTAGTCTTCATTAGCTTAGTCGGCAAAGCGCCGGCTTCATAATCATGAGGTCAGTGGTTCGAATCCTAGGATTGTTATACTTTTTTCTGTTTGTTATTTACACTTTATTTTTAGAAATTGACAGGATTGCATATCGTTCGCAATATTTATTGAATGTTGAATGATATTTTTTTCTTCTTTTGCAATTTCACTGCGATAAAGAATACCCTATAAATATATTGTGTTGACTATTCCGTTCAATTGAACTATGGAGACCCTAGCTAGTCTATCAATGAACATGATTTGCAAAGGCCAATTGTTATGTAAATAAGAAGCCAATCGGCTAATATGTCCTTGAATCGATTTTCTTATTTCCTAGATACGACCGATATTTGTATTTGCTGATTTGCTCCAAACTTTAAAAAAAGAGAGTGGTACCTTCAAAAATACGTTACGCGGTTCACGGCTTTCACGGCCTGGTGTGAGCGACTGTATTTTGGCGTGGATTTGATACCGTGCTCAGTGGCGAACCCAGGGGTCCAGGGGCCGGTGCCCCCCTGAAATATCCCCGTCGGTAAACTTGAGCTTCCGTCGGTACAGTCAGATGCCAACGTTGAGTGAGTCTATTGTATACGAAGAGAATTTATTTTTCCCTTGAAAAGCGGATGTCGATATCGTGCAATTCAATTTATGCCAAAATGTCAGCCTTATACAATGACAACATTAAGGCATTTAAATGTGGTTCAACGTCAAGTGACTAGGGGGATATTTCCCGTGGCGCTGACCCCTGTCTCATTAAAAGCTTTAAATTAATAACCTTCCACGATCATCAATTTATTGCTCTTTACATTGAATCCAAACCTAGCTTGCAGCGACACCGTTTTCACATTTAAAATACAATTTAGAAACTGGGTTCAATTTGGCTACATTTCGTCGAATACTCAATAGTTCACCACTAGTTCATTATTATAGAGAACACATAGACACGTCAGTAAGTAGTTATGGCCGAGCGGTTACGAATATGGACTAGTAATCTAATAGATTCTCCCCTCCTCGGTTCGAATCCTGCTGAATACCTTTTTTTAGAAAAAACGATTTAGTCTCTGTGTGTTGGAAAATGGCGTATATTTTTACCGTAGGTGAATAAAAGTCGTGGCCCTGACCCCTGTCCAAAAATGTATTACAAATAAATATATTTTTGATCAAGTTTAATACGTTAGGAACATTTCTTGTGCATAAAGTTTTTCCTATGACGTCTAAAAATCATAAAAAATACGATGTTTACGATCGCATTGAAAATGCATCTTTATCGACTCAAAGATAGTAACAAAAATCGTGTTTTTTATTAAATCGGAAATGACATCTTACATAAATAGGACTTCCCCTTCAAAATGAGCCTAAGATGATCAAAAATTGATGGAGGCAATCCTTCACAATCGCGAGTTGTAAATGATCCGATTTCTATTTGGTTTTTTTTTTGAAATCTCACTTCACTGGCGGCCGGGGCGAACATAGACGGTATTTTCATGCCTTGACTTCTGACTGGGTAGATTTGCGATTTCTATCAGGCGATTTTTTCAGCTATTGTTGACAATGTCATCGCTACCCCCACTTTTCAATATTTCAGCTACTGACGAGAAGAAGAAAATTGGGTCATTTTTGCGATTTTTTTGTCGGTACATCATGACTTTCGTAACTATCCCCCCCCCCCCCCCACACACACCCCCAGTTTCCAAAAGCTGGGTACGCCACTGACTGAGTGCTGAACTCATCATGTTCATTGCTGCTGCGAGCATCTTACTATAAATCTGTGTGGGGGTATGTGTGTTTGTTATCCTTATGTCTCCGTTAGTTTTGATCAAAGTGGCACATAATTTGCATGCAATATCGAGGAAATAACGGTGTGTTAAAGTTTATTCCAGTGAAATTGGTTAACAATTTGCTCAAAAAACAGCAAATCACCTCTCAGATTTGGCTCATAAATGCCACTAGAATTGAACAACATTGTGCTTTGTGCGTTGCGCGTACTGCCGCGTAATCATACCGTGGTATCGCGTTGCGTGTCGCGTTTGCGCAAGCTAACTGCTAGCTTCACTGTCTATAATCACTGTCATAATATTACTAAATTCAAGCTATTTCACACGAGCATGTTTCGTCGTTGTTCGCGGAGCTGCGTCTAGATGCCTGAAATGTGCTAACTAACGTGCGTGACGATATCACGATTGACGCGCGGTCATTTTTTGAATGTGCCCGGTACGCACCTCTGGGTTTACGCACATACGAATGCACACAAGTTCGCACGCATATAATGGAGTTGACCATATCATTATGACACTGACTATACGCTACTTGTACGCAATCCTATTTCAAAATAAAAGCAAGGCTCTCCCCTAGTATCAGCGGGCCCAACCGATATTTTAAACCAGCTAATATGCATAAAAATAATATAATTTATTGATATGCACCGAACGCATTGTCAGCTATAACTTGAATTTCATTTAATTCAAATTGGTCATTTCAAACGGGAGATATGTGCACTTTTCCAAGGTACCTCTATGAATGCAAAAGTTTAACTCACGCATTTTGAAATGTCAATCAATGGCGTGTTGGTATTCACAATGCCTACAATGGACAATGGGGTATATTTGGAACACTTTCATGTATAAATTCAAGTATAAAGAAGTAGCTAGTGTACCCATATATGCAATGAAGACATTGGTTAATTTTTAACAAAAGTATTTGTCGTGATTTTCTAAAAACGGGACCTGAATATTTTGACTCACCCTGTATACAAACCAACATCAGATTTGTATTTAGAGAATAAAATATAGTTCTAATACTATACTGTATACGATGGTCTTATAATGTAAAGGCTGTACCATGGAGTCGTATATAGCAAAACAGCTAAGAACTATGTTTGATTCTCATTCATATTTAGATTATTGGTTATTTTGGTCTTTAATCAGTTTGTTAGATTTATTTTAACAACAAAAATAATAATCAAACAACATTATTATATAGTGGGTGTGGTTTGAGATGTCAGCAGGCAATTTAATTGGTTTTGGCTGATTTTGAACCGACTCGCCCATGCATTATGAGACAATGTTGTATAGTTTGGGGCGGGGTTTAATTCATTCGAAAAATAATACCTTCAGCGCGTATGATCAACGCGTCATCCAGTGGCGTAGCTGGGTTTTTTTCAGGGGGGGGGGGGGGGGGGGCAAGATTTCTGAAATTTTCGTAAAAGGTTGCCCCAATTTTTTTCCCAGTCACCAAGTCGTGAATTTCACGTAAGTGTGGGGGGGGGGGGGGGGGGGGGGGTTGAGGTTCAAAGAATTTCGCACGGTCAAAAAAAATCGCACAGTACATGTACTATTTTGCCTTTTTTGACTATTTGGGCTGAATATACCAATATATAAAAAGTCGCCGCCGTATGCGTTGTGGGTATAACGAAGCGATGACAGGTGCGTGTGTGCTAAATAACGCGATTAATTTGAAGCAGGATGTTGGAAAACAGCTGGATTCGCCGATTTTATAAAGGGGGAAATTTGTTGTTGTTTGTTTAAAATAAATCTAACAAACTGCGTTATTTTATGATAAAAGATCAACATAACTAATAACTAATAAACTAAATATTAGAATGAGAATAAAACATAGTTCTTAGCTATTTTGCTATAGACGATAGTCTTATAATGTATAGGCTGTACCATATTTGTGTCGTCGTGTATTGACGCCTGCGGCGACCATACACGACTCCAAATATGGTACAGCCTATACACTATAAGACCATCGTCTATAGCAAAACAGCTAAGAACTATGTTTTATTCTCTAAACGTACAACAACTTTCCCCCTTTATAAAATCGGCGAATCCATCGAGCTGTTTATAGATATAGAAAGAGGTTTGCATTACTGTTTGGAATGATCAAATTCGTGATTTTCAATAGGGATGAGTGTCACTTTGGAAAGTGGACCCACGATCATTGAAATGACAATAACTCCGCCCCGCAACATCGTATCTCAACGATCGAGGTGTCAAAATACGCAGAACAAAATTATGCACTAGGTTGTTTGCTTCGATTAATGCATACCCTTTCGAGCCGTTATGTATTGGATCATTTCTAAGTGTTTCGATACTTTTTGTGAGCAGTTTATATTGCGTATCGGATGAAAATCAGCAATAAAATACCAATCACAGTCCAGTGACATCCAA
The DNA here is from genome assembly GCA_035610835.1 of Ophiura sarsii. Lineage (NCBI taxonomy): Eukaryota > Metazoa > Echinodermata > Ophiuroidea > Amphilepidida > Ophiuridae > Ophiura > Ophiura sarsii. Next base: position 12,225,076 of record CM069443.1, read on the forward strand.
AACCACACCCACTGTAAACATGGTAAAGAATCTACAATATTGCAATGAAATCAAAGTAAAACAAAGTACACCCTAACACATAAAGAAGTTCGTCACACTTAAGTGATGTGTGACGATCCATTTTTACTCTTCAAATTAAAGGATGTTAATGATTTGAACAACCATAACGAACAACAGTTTATAACAGACGGGAACAAAGCAGACAAGGCATTGAGAGACTATTTATGTTTCTTTCAAACAAGTTTAAAACTTTTCACGCGGCTATTTTAGTTTTACCACACAAAACAGATGTTTCAAAAGCCTTTCCGAAATTTCAAGTAATCTCAAGAATTAGTGAATCAATACAAGGTATATTTGTACTTATTTTAATGTATTTCTTGTGGTGATTCCAAATATGGTGATGGAAATTCAATCATTTTGACATTTTTGAAACATTTTGTTCGGTTCATAGACGCCTGCCGCGTGGAAAGTGTTAACACACACACCCCCACCCTTTTGTACTTTGCCAAATAGGTGAAATAATTTCGATATTCGTGATCGTAACATTTTAATGAAATGGTTATGTCAAAGATGATGAAAAAACCTGGACCTGAATCTCATTGATTTTAATGATGGGCATCGATGGGTTACTATATCATTTTGGGACAGCCTGTATATGAATAAATGCACCAAATTGGAAATTGGACAATTTGCGCATTTGACATTGAAATTTTCTCTGAATACGTGTCATTTATTTAGTGTTAGCATACAACTGAAGATTTTGAACACTTTGGAGTACGTCTCATGTATTTAATGTTAGCATAAAACTGAAGTTTTGTTGACAATTTGTTTTTGCAAAAGCCGCATGAATATAAAAAATTAAATCTGAAAAATTATCAGCACGTGTTTACCATGTTGAATCAATGTGTCTTATTTAAGTTATGCGATCAAACATTTTAGCTCATATGGCCATGGGGCCTCAGATAATTTTTTTTAACTTGTTGAATTATTTCACTGAAGTTTAAAAGGGTATCCAAAGAACGTGTTTAGATATATAGATAGATGGATATACAGTCATCACAATAAGTAACTGACCAGGTAATAAACATGCAGATAACTCTAAAAGTATATCTCCTACATAAACATATTTAATTATAAAGTTGTTGAGAAATTTCTCTTCTTGAATTTGAGATATTACACGCTAAGAATGGTTGATTAATGAGGAGGTTACGATCCCAAACGTTAGGGCAAGTCTGATTTTCATTTTAACATTTTCTTTTCAACACGGGGAGAGTATTACAGGTAAAGCGTGTGTGCCGTATTGATCAATCGTAACAATGCCACCGGCCGACTATCCAACAACCAGGCCATCGACGGGTGAATTGGCACTACCACTACCAGTAATCAATAATTTGCCGGTCTGAGTCCCCGTGTTGAAATTGAAAATGTGAAAATGAAAATCAGACTTGACCGAACATTTGGGATTGTAACTTCCTTAATAATCAGCCAATCTCAGCGTGTAGTCTCTCAAATTCAAGAAGAGAAATTTCTCAACATGTTTATAATTTAATATGTTTATATAGGAGTTATACTTTTAGAGTTATCAGCACATTTATTACCTGTTCAGTTACTTATTGTGATGACTGTATTAATGGATAGATATATTGGTTCAAACGGTCTTTGTATAATTATATGAACAAAACAATAAATGAGCATTTTTAGATTGTTTCAGCTTATTTTACAACTTATAGAGCCACTTTTTGGCGCATCCGTTACGTCGGTAGCCTCAATTATGTTGAGATTTGACATAAAACTATAGTCGGCATACCCACTTATTTAGTCCAGGCCCGTACGAAGGGGGGGGGGGCGATGGTGGCGATCGCCCCCCCCCCCCCCCCTTTGAAAATATTCCCCGGAAAATTTGTATACAGATGAGAAAATTTCGTGCACAAAATAGGTGCAAATTCGCAAATTTTCGCGCGCTACACGCGCATAATTGACTCACAAAAATCTTCCGGTGATTTTTCTTTTGAAAACGCCCCCCCCCCCCCTTTGAAAAAAGTGTCTTACGGCCCTGTAGTCTCACAGTAGTGGCACAATACAAATATTGGGTTATGATGTGCTCAGGACCGGGAGTCAAGACGAGAGAGATTTAGGACAGCGGACAGCATTTTATAATTGCGCTCTTGCAGCGATGAGCATGATGAGTTCAGCACGGTATCAAATCTACGCCTAAATACTGTCGCCCATACCAGGCCGCGTAAGCCGTGAACTGCGTAATGTATTTTTGAAGATACAACTCTCATTTTTGAAGATTGGAGCAAATTACAAATATCTGTGTTGAAGGAACTAAAAAAATCGATTCAAGGATATAAGCCGACTGGCTTCTTATTTACATAACAATTGGTCTTTGCAGACCATGTCCATTATAGACGTGCTAGGGACTCCATAGTTCATATGGTTCAATCAACACAATTATATTTACAGGGCATTCTTTATCGTAGTGAAATTGCAAATGAAAAGTATTATTCAACATTTAATAAATATAGCGAACGATTATAAGCAATCCTGTTATTAAAAAAAAAAAGGTGTAATAACAAAAAGAAAAAGATATTTACAAGATTCGAACTACTGACCTCATGATTGTGAAGCCAGCGCTCTACCATTTGAGCTAATGAAAACTATGTATAAAACAGTTTTAAAATAAAATTAGATATAGTTTAAAATACAAATATCACTGAAATCGGAGGGTAAAATGCTTTATATTTCGATTGTTGTGCGTTTTTATCAAAGGTTATCGCCCAAAAGTTGATTATATGCTGAAGGAGATTGTAATTCTGATTTCATTATTATGCATTGCACTTCTTTTTGAAACTATTCTAGACACAGTTCGTTCGTACAATAATTTCAACATTACGTTTTGTCGATTAAAATTCGCGGCAAATCTATTGCACCATGGGTATTATTACATGGGAATACGGAGACTCAGATACGTAGGGAGTCATGTGATTTTTGTCCAGGACAAACACTTGAGATGTACACGCCCCTTTAAATTTCGATTATTATACATTTTTATCAGATGTTCTCGCCCAAAAGTTGATTCTATTTCGTAAAAGAATTTAATTATGATTGAAATGTAATGAATAATCCTACTTTTGGAAATAATTCTAGACCATTTATTTTGTTCGTACGTGATTTCAACGCAAGGTTTGTCAAACATATCAGTATTATGTCACGTGATTTATCATACATTGCACCATGGGATTTTAGATGGACAGTGTCGACTCGGGTTCGTATCGTGTCATGTGACTTTTGCCCAGGGCAAACACTTGAGATCCGGAAAGGCCTTTAAGGTATGGGGGAGTTGTTGAAGTATTAGTAATCATGATCATGATGTTGTGTACTAGCCCCGGTACTATCACCCAAGTGTCCACAAACTGGCGATTCAAACCAAGGTTGAATAGCAATCTTCTCCGTGGCAGTCTGGTACTGGGTAGACATCATTGGGGATGATATTAGCTTCTGTCGTAAACTCCAAAAAGCTGTCACGTGGACCAGTATAAGTAGCCTGGAATTCAAATACATTTAAATCAGGTAAATTGGCATTGCTTACGCACTGGGCTGAGTTAATGATGGTTCGAATAATTGCTGGCATATAAGACATAATATCCGCAGCGAAAAATATATGCGCCTTTGCGTTGAAACAACAAATTCCTGACATTCAACTTTTAAATATATTCTGGCCTTTTGTACGGTCCCAGTTTATGGTGTTTTAGATTTAGATGAACCACAGATCATTTTCGCAGTCAACCAGTTGACAAAATGGTTGCGGAACTTTTAATATTGATTTTCAGAATGAATCATTGACAAACAAATTATCGTAACCTCAATCCATCCCATTTGAACAAGTGTTTCCAAGTTCTATACTAAAAAACCGTGGAAACCTGAAATTCATTTTTGGCCGAGCATAACAAAAACTTTAGTGTACAAGTAGTCCCCAGACAATTAAAGGATATCTCAACAAATCTTATGGTAAACATGGAATAATCCCATTTGTTAGAGGGTGCTGCGATATCGATACGCTGGACCCTAACGTAAAAGTGACTTTTACGCTGGAAGCCAGTGTATCGAATTTGCAGTGCCGCCTAACACTGAATTAACTTAATTTGGAAGGTACTGATGAAATACAACGAATGTTTGTACACGTTGCAGCTGAATAAATAACAATGTTTGCAGAAATGCCCGTTCAAGAGTTCTGTGATTCTTTGGCTAAGCAATATTTACTTTATCTTGGTGAACCTCCAAACTAGCTAACTAGTTATTGTTTTATATTGCATATGTTACACGCCATGTTTTTTCTATAGATATACGTTGCCGTTTATGAATCAAACTCACTCTTATAAAGAAACACACCCATCCTTTGGCAGGTCTTTCGAACGTTGCTATATACACACCTGGGGACTAAACAGTAAGAAGCAAATACTTAGTTCAAAAATTGAAAATCGTCAATTCTGGCCGAATCGTTATCTATAATTCCTCGCTATCAACCCTGCACGTGGTCCTCGAATATAAATACGACCTCCCCACCATTAACTATATTCAACTCTCATGTGACTGTCCAAATGAATGTCATGTTACCGGCGATGTGAAGCAATCATGACTGACGGGATTGTCTAGCAAGCTGCGGAATCTGTCTTTATAATTATTCCAAAAATGTTATTTATCTAAGGTAAATGTAGGTTTGAATGAAAAATAAACTGGATTATATAGTGCGAGGGAAATAAAGATATTGAACATACCAGACAAATTAACCGATGTTGAATTGTCTGATGAAGCGCTCAGTCGAATATGAAACGTCACACGGAACTATAATAGATTTTATCCTAATCATAGCGTTGTACAACATGATAAAGAGAAACATTATTCCAAAAACAATCTATCAATTGTTATCACTTACAGGGTTCTCGACCTCGTATGCCTCGTAAATTACAGCATGTGGTGCCGGCACGTTCGATCCTCGTTCCTTAGCAACCACCAAACGGAAATCCCGCCTTCCGTCACTTTCGAGAGTTTGTGCTCTCCACGTGTTTACTATGACTGGCTTGACGTCTGTGTGCATTTCAATTATACCATGTGTGCCGTTCTAAAAAATCAAGACCCGGAAATTAAATAAGAATAACGAGCGTATGAATTCGTGTCCAAAATATTATATAGTTTTTAAATTGATTTGATTAACGCCAAAAATACAAAGATGTCTTTGACTTAAAGGTATATTATGTGATCTTTCCAGGGAACGCCCTCAACATCGAAAAAAAAATAGAAAGCAGATTTTCTTGCAGATTTACATTTCTGATCATAAATCATGCATACATTCCAAGTTACAGGGCGATACGATTCTTAATTACTTCAAAATCATGGTTTTAGAGTGAAAATAAACTGTCCGAATCCGGACACTTTATATTTTTCACTCTAAATTCACTCTAAAACCATGATATTGAGGTAATTAGGAATCGTATCGCTCTGTAACTTGGAATGTATGTATGATTTATGATCGGAAATGTAAATCTGCAAGAAAATCTACTTTCTAAAAAAAATAATGAATAGAGGGCGCCCTCTGGAAAAGATCACATAATATGCCTTTAAGAGACTCACCTCGGAACGTGTCCATGTCATCTCTGGCCATTTCCATCCCTTCAAATAAATCGATATATTACGTTAAAGATACTGTTGTGACAAATTCTTATCTCACTTCATACACCTCTTTAACACTAGGTTGTACCTGTTTATTTTCTTAAAGAAATTTACATTATTAAAGGTAATTTCTAGTAATATAATTTAGGCCGCCATGGTTAAACGGGCCAAACTCGCAAGTTATAAGGGTCGCTAGCCATAAGGGTCACTAGTCATAAGGGTCGCTAGTCATAAACCCTAACCCTAACCCTAACACTAACCCTAACCCTAACCCTAACTATACCCTACCCTAAACCTAACCCTCAATCTAACCCTAATAACCCTACCCTTAACCTAACCCTAACCCTAAGATACTTTTATGACTAGCGCACTCGTGATATAGGAAAATACACGTTATAACTAGCGACCCTATGACTAGCAGATAGACCCCGGTTAAACCGGCAATTCGTTAGCGCGGTATTTCAAATCTTATTTTACGGATATCTGATTCTTTTAAGGCTGCCAATTTTAGGCTACGTTAAAGGTATATTATGTGATCTTTCCAGGGAACGCCCTCAACATCGAAAAAAAAATGAAAGCAGATTTTCTTGCAGATTTACATTTCTGATCATAAATCGTACATACATTCCAAGTTACAGGGCGATACGATTCTTAATTACTTCAAAATCATGGTTTTAGAGTGAAAATAAACGAAGGAATAAATACTCAAGTATTGTTATTCCATCCTTATCAACGGAGGATTTCATCAGAATGGCAATGACCCACTTTTTAAGCAACTGGCAACTCTGATGATGATGTTTCTTCCCGCCAAACCAAAGTTTGAATAAATCTTTTCACCGTTATTCCGGTCAAATATTGGCAGAAAAAAGGGTGTGTTAACTCTGTGTAAAATGGTATTCGACACATTTTGATATGCTCCCTCTAAATGTACTTTCCATTGCACACGCTATTGTAAAGCATGTTTAGTGTTCAGGGCACACAGAACGTGAAGTAATCGCTGTTTGTGTGATTGATAGCTTATTTATGACATTGCAATGACGTAATTTAAGTATTGCCGCCTCCTTGAAATTGTAGTTTGTAGTTCGAATTGAAATAAGCGAATTATGCATTTATTGCTTAACACCAATTAGTCAACTACCAAGTATTGGCCCAAGTATTGGTAGTATTTATCTTATCCGCATTCACCTACCTCATGTATGTCATTCCTTTCATTTGATCACGATAATAATGAGAGTCATCTGGGAGGAAGAACTCGTCGCCAGAAGTTGTAATAATGTACTTGGGCATGGTAAGTCGGTCCTTGTAAGCTACAACGACACAGGAAAATCGAGAGTAATTTGCAAAATGAACGGTTAAACAAATACGTCTTCCTGTAATTGTTATCGTAAAATGTAAACAAACATAACGAATTGAAACACTATCAATTATCATTGCGTTATTACAACTATATCATTATATAATGATTTAAGCATTATGGTAAAGAAATATCTATGACTCCATCAACACATGATATAAAATATAACTAATTACTGACCTAGTGGATCAATGATATCCGCCATTTTCTGTGTGTTTGGATTATCAAGATGTCTGGTGACATTCTCCTGCCAGTAATCATCAAAAGCAAAGGTCCATCCACCTAATGATCGGTAAAAATGATGAAGATTCTGAAATAACACAAGAGAATCATAAGTTATGCAACTATTTTCTTTTTCAAAATGTTTTCAAATAAATGTAATCCAGACTTATCCTAACATATTTTGCGTCTCAGTCATCCTCGTGGTCCGATGGGGAGAAACATACCTACCAGAACCACTTAGGGATCACGTCAAAACTCGACCGCCAGGCAACCGCCGGTTACGGCCGGTTCCGCCCGGTTCCGCCCGGTTCTCACAAAACGTGTCGTCTGTTATAATATACACACATAATGAGGTCAAATAGTTACACTCTGGTGAACACGACCGGTTGATAGTGCCTCGTCACACGCGTGAGCAATAACATCTTGAAGTAATGGGCTCAGTTGACAACCAGTACAATACAGCTATTGATTTTCGCTGGGGTTGGCTTTTTCAATCTGTTTATAGCTCAATTAACTTTTTAAAATCAATACCGAAAGTCTATGAATGGTTTTTTTATAGAACGATTATAGAGAGAGCTATTATGACCGCAAAGTAACAGATTGATAGTGTAAATTGGTCCGGTTACAGCATTAAGTCAACCGGCGGTTGTTCAGTGTTGCATGCGCGAATATTCATATACCAGTAAAACATTTGACCTGAAAGAACCGGGCGGAACCGCCCGTAACCGGCGGTCAATGGGCGGTCGAGTTTTGACGTCTTCCCTTACGCATCATTGAAGATTTCTCGTGCGCTTAAAATGTTGATTCATAGTGTAATTGGAAAAGTTGTTACTCAATTGTATGATATCTAATGCTGTTTATAAGCAAACTCATCCCATAGCGTGCAACCAGGGATACTATTAATTTTGGGATAGGAAAGTCGTATACTAACGTACGTAGCGAAAACGGTCCTTTTGAATATTTGAATAAATTATGATAATCGTCTGGAATGCGTCGGTGACCGGCGTGTTAGTCAGCATAGAATTGGTGGCGCTGTGCACGCGGTAGATTTACACACAGCTTGCTGTCAAAAAATGATACTAAAACTGGAGTTGGTTATCCAACTCCAGCGGTTTTTGGATGAAATAATTTAGTTCCAACGTGTGATGAATTTTATGGGGTCATATAATCAAAATCCCGGGCAAAATCCATTGTTACATTGAAAATAATGGAAATTCAAGATTAACGACCGTTCGTGTCTACCATCGTCTGCTACAATCAGGGCTACACTCACGCCTTATCGGTATAGCGCCACCAATTCTATGCTGACTAAGTTCAATTTAAAAGTGGAGTGGACCTAATCGGCAAGCTCAGTGGCATACCCCTGGTGCAACTGCAAACGCACACTTGCACTGCATGCATATTTGAATAAAGAACTGGGTTAAGCACCTCAAAATGTATACAAGCCTTTTGTAAATGGAATCAATAAAAATACGGTATTACTACTAACACTCCATACATATCCAATTAGTCAATGTCAAATAATCAATCTAATGCATTACCTTCACCATATTCAAGACATCTAATACAATAGGAGCAATGGCAATTACTCGCTTATCAACAGCACCCGTAGTCCACGTTGTCCAGCCACGCTAAAAGATTAAAAAATGAGATGATTGAAAGATGCAAATGTTAACGTTTCATCATCTAAATCGTACTTATCGTCATAAAAATGTGATCAAACAGGTTAGTCTATCCCATTAAAAAACTGGTATTATATTTTCTCTGTTATCGTAAAACACCTCCCGAAAAAGACATAGATACTTTAAGTTTTGTCAATTTTCTGCTACTGTCTTCCGTAGATAGCATCGGCACAAAGCAATCCATCTTGCATTACATTCTGTCTTCAGTAGATGCAATAAACACTACACAATCGGTCTTGTATTAAATGCTATCTTCAGTAGATAGCAATCATCACAAAACAATCCTTTTTGCATTAAATATCGTCTTCAGTAAATGCAATTAACACTAAACAATCCATCTTGTATTAAATGATATCTTCAGCAGATGCAACAAACACTAAACAATCGATCTTGTATTAAATGCTATCTTCAGTAGATAGCAATCATCACAAAACAATCCTTTTTGTATTAAATATCGTCTTCAGTAAATGCAATTAACACTAAACAATCCATCTTGTATTAAATGATATCTTCAGTAGATAGCAATTAACACAAAACAATCCATTTTGCATTAAATGATATCTTCAGTAGATAGCAATCATCACAAAACAATCATTTTTGCATTAAATACCGTCTTCAGTAGATAGCAATTAACACAAAACAATCCATCTTGTATTAAATCATATCTTCAGTAGATAGCAATTCACACAAAACAATCCATCTTGTATTAAATGTTATCTTCAGAAGATAGCAATTAACACAAAACAATCCGTCTTACATTGATGCCATCTTCAGTAGATGCAATCAACACTAAACAATCTCTAACACAAAACAATCCGTCTTATATTGATGCCATCTTCAGTAGATAGCAATTAACACAAAACAATCAACAATCCACCTTGCATTAAATACTATAGATTCACCTCAGTCATTAACTTAGGCCGCATTGCAAAAGCTACTACCTATGGCTCATACATATAAGTAACTGTTTCGTAAGAATTATACGATTAGCGCCATTGTAATATTATACATCACCATACGTATAAGCTTCAATGAAAATCGAACTAAACCGGAACTAAACCAATGTAAATATTCCATAATAGCATATACATATTTGCATTGGTGTCAGTTCAATTTTAAATGTGAACCAAAATGGTGATTCAATGATATTTTATTCGATGGGGTGTGTTTAGAAGAATATAATCCAAAAAGAATTTCTTTAAATATTGTCCAGGGAAAAAGATATACATTAAATCAATCATAATTGCCATACAGTGTTTCTTGTTTAGTGTGGGATGAACTGTATACGAATGACGCGCGTTACTACGTAACAGGTGTTGTTACTCCCATCTCTGTATCGGTCCGGGTCTCGGTCGATAGGTCTGCACAAACAAAAGTCATGAGAGGATGCTTACACTACAAACCTATTGAGGTTCTGTGTGCGAGCCTGGGTAACACATTATGACGTATACAGGGTAGAAACCTGCCACCATTTTGGCTGACCTTTAAGATTTCTTGAACGTATGGTGATGCAACTTAGGCGCTAATCTTAAATACAAGACACTTATACGTATAATTCATACGTACTAATTTTGCAGGTCATCCTTACCTTCGAAGCTCCAGCCACCATAAACCTGTTCACGTTAAGTTTAGGATTGACGTTCGCTGTGAAGTTAGTTATGGTATCCATGGCTCGCACTGCTGCCTTCAGATAAAAGATATCCACTTTTCAGTTAATAATAACCCATGTCATTAAATTGATACTGAAAATTCAAATTCCATATAATGGCATTTAGTTGGATGAGGTTACACGTGATTGTTTTCAATAAATTGGAATAGAGAAAATATAACATTAAACTGCACGACAAACTGTGTGAAATGCTATATAAACACAACACAACACAAAAAGAAAGTAACCACTTTTTTTCGAGACACCCTGTGTTTAATTCCTTGGGCCCTAAATAAATTCAAAATTTGGAAAAGAACAGACATTTTCTCTCGCACATTTTGATACCTCATTTGTTACAATAGCACAAATATTGATGAAGCTGTGTCCATTTGAATACGAAATGATGCAGTTTCCATTGTTGCACTTATGAAAAGATCGTAAACAAAACAGTACATCTAAAGTGTACCACTTCCGTTTCTCCATGCATGAAAAAAAAATCATAATCCGAACATCTCACTTCGTCAATTGTTTCCAACACTTGTAGGAGGAAGACACACACGATACTGATGGATTTGTGGTTGATTTTGACAAACTTTTTGATTTCATTTTTTGTTTAATTAATCAAAGCCCATGAGCAAAACAAACCTTGCTTATCATCCTTATCATTTGCGTATGTGAACTTATTCTTTATTTCATGGGTATATAGGGTTAAGTGCAACAATGGAATCTGCATCATTTTGTATTCAAATGGACACTGCTTCATCAATATTGGTGCTATTGTGACAAACGAGGTGTCAAAATTCGCAAGAGAAAATTCCAGTTCTTGCCCATATTTTGAATTTATTTAGGGTCTTAGCAATTAAACACAGGGTGTCTCGAAAAAAGTGGTTACTTTCTTTTTGTGCGGAGTTTACGTCGATGTAGGCCTGTATATTGTGTCTTTGTATTTTTGTCGTAGCATTGCGGCGTCAACAACTTCCTACAACACGAAAAGAAAGTTCTCGCTCATTAGAGATGTCGTTATTTTGAATCCGATCATCTTATGGTCATATAATTGATCTTTGGGGAAATGGTGTTAATGCGACAAATAATAAGATGCCAATATCTTAATCAAAAGGCCCACGTGCTCAACCGTGCATACACACACCCACCAATCTACCCCAGTCGATATATCCGAGTCGTAGCGTTTAGTTGACACACATGCAATGATTGTGTGTCACATCTGAAACTGCACCATTTTTCATAAATTGATAGTGTTTTGCAGCAATCAAAACTTGGAATCAAATTGTAGGCAACAAAATTACACTTCAACAATGACAAGACGATCATATTAAAATGTTGCGACCTCTCCAATGATTACGGACTTTCGTTTTGCGATGTTTAACAAATGAAGAGTTTATTTCCAAAAGGCGCTTACTCCATAAAAATGAAATAGGAGAAAAGCAAAGTTTTTTAATATGAGGATGTTGCACTTCTTTGATTAAGTTTATTTTCTGCCCAATGAAACATACCACACGTGGAAGATTAAAAACGTGTTTGAATTCATTTTTGTATTTCCACTGTATTTCCTATGTCTTTCTTTATTTTCGGGAACGAGTGGAGTTAGCGCCCTTTGGAACAAAAGTGTCTCGACCAATTTTTAGAAACCACTTTTCCAAAAAATCTTTACTTACTTTGAAATGCAATAAAATGCAAATGAAAGTTTATTTACTCAGCTTTCATAATACATCAAGATGTGACCCGTGTGTTGCTGTCCTTTTAAGATATCTTATGTGCCCGGAGTGTTAACATTTTTTTGGGACACCCTGTATATCATATAGAGCGTAAATGTAGGTTTGGGGTGGTATAGAAATTCCTCGGTTGGCTGAAATCAAATCCAAGCAATAACACAACCTGAAAATACGTGGTATTACTGTACTGGGGTAGTACTAATAGATGTTATCACCTCACTCCGAGCCAATGATTGGTTACACAAGTTTGTTTGTCAGTTACGTTATCACTCAGTCTTCTTACTTGTTAAATGATTATCTTTATAATAGGCCTATATTGGCTTTTTGTACGGCAATTTGGTTTTGTAATTACATTTTGTCGCCTTGTTGTATAGTTAATCAGTCGCCATCATATTCATAGCAATTACACCACCACTAGCACTATTAGTATTAAGGGATAACGCTGTATGTATATAACCTTCGCATTTTTACTTACCTCTTTTCATCTCTTCAGTACAAAATCTTTTATTAATATACATCTCAAATTTAAAAAAAAAAATCTGCCCGTCTTTTGTACCTTTGTCATAGGCAAACGCAGAAGCCAATTAGGTTGATCCGTGCCATTCTCAATGAAATGTTTCCAAGTAAAAGCAATCACGGCGTCTTCCGTCCTACTTTTCTGTTTTGGATCTGCCTAAGAAATTCAAAGGAAAAGACAATCAATCGGAAATCATTGCATAGCACGTAAGTGAATTTAATTCACTAATTCGTACCAGTGTTTACGAAGTCTATTTCATTTATCCTTTGATCATTGAAATTGTACTTTACCTAATCATGTCTGGTCAGACCTAATAGTAGACATGATAGATCGTAGATGGAAAGGGATTTTTAATTTGTCTATTTTTTGAAAAGCCGTTGTCCTCCTTCCCCGTATGTTCTAAGGTAATTATTTCCAAGACTAATGGGCGTCGCTATAAAACAATTTGTTTAGAATCCTAATAAGTAAGGTATTAACGAATGGAAAAGAGGTCAATGTCTTTAACTGCTATACTATAAATATTTGCATCAATTGTACGTAGTATAATACTTGCCCTGCCAGTTTAAAAAATGTAACAGTTCGTAAATGACTATATTGAATCGAAATCTTGATCGCTTTCGATATTATTTTTAGCAGGTCTTGGATTCGAACTAATAGTGTCCCAATCACTTTGGTAAATGTGATAATAAACTGACCTTGAAAACAACTGGCTGGTTTGGTATTTGCTTTAAGCACGCAGTGACACTGAAAGAGAAAGGGATATGCATGGTTTTGTATCCTAGTTACGATTTTGCATTGCTGGGTAAGGTAAATTAAGTAGAACTACGATTCGACTCATACATGTATGACTCAATACGACTCGGACTCGTCTCAACATTTAGAGGGTTGAGAACGGAACCGAGTCACAAGTGCAAGACGACACGACTCGAGACTCGACTACCCAATCAATCGACTAGAATAGTGTATCAAACTATGCATGATACTTAACTGTGAATTTTAATGTATAAGCACTTACACGAACAAATACCAGTAGCATTAAACCTTTTATAGCTATTTTTAAATGTATTTCTGAAAAATGTAAGTATAAGTTTAATTTCAATAGTCTATGATTACGATTTCAACGTTGTGTTAATTTTTTTCTCGGCTCAAGTCAAGCATGGTTCAAAATCACAGAATCCATGATCCGTGATTCAATAAACGAAACTACTGTCTGCAAGTATCCTTGAAATGACTGTTAAGGTCTTTGACTTCTCTTAGAACTGTACAGTAGACATCAACCCTTTATGGAGAAATAATGGATTCTGTATTTGACTTCACGTGAACGGAGAGTATATAATAATTATGGTTTAAAGAAGTGTCAACGTATAGCTACGTTACACATTTTGACATTCCTTAACGTTTATCTTTGTAATATCAAATGATTTTTCAACAAATTCGTTTCAAATGCATTTTCGAAAAGAAATGCAATACTTATAGAACATGAATATCAAGAGTACGATGTCAATAATAATTCCGCATCATTAACTGCTTGCCAAAGAATACAGACTGACAGAATGTTTTGCGTTAAAGTTACGAGTAGATGACCGAACTTTAACATTCCTATATGAATCAATGTACATGTATTTTCAATTTCCAAACACATTCCAACTCAATATATGTGTCTTCCTTTTAGTTAAAGTTACAAATTGTATAGTAGCTAAGTGAAATTTTTATTATAATTCTTATTAGTATCGATTCGCGGGAAACAATATATAAATGTGTGATGGTTCGTTTACTCAAAATTCACCCAAAACTTGTGATACATGTTTTAGTTTCACGGATTTAAATACTCACGACATCACTAGTTCTATAGGAAGTTATAGGTACGTCAAGTACGCTAAGTAATTTGTGCTGAAAATAGTTTTGACTTTTGTATTGATCCAGAAAAGAAACGAGTACACTTTTATCTACAAAATTGGTATTTGGAACAGAGTAATTAATTTCGTACGTCCACCGTATTTCTAGTACATTATTCGCTTATTTCAATCTGGTACTGGTGAGTACATGTATAATGTTAAAAGTGATGTTGAAAATGCACTTCTAGAAACCCTAGCCCTCGAGCTCCCCGAGGCGTATTTTGTGAATAAAACTATCAGGGGATACAAGTCGGGTCAATTAAGAGGGGAGGGGACCGGTGGGGGCGCCGGGAATCGAATTGGGATCGCCTGCGTGGAAGCCCTCCTCCTACATAAACTAGCCAAGGAGTCGCCTGCGTGGAAGCCCTCCTACATAAACTAGCCAAGGAGTCGCCTGCGTGGAAGCACTCCTCCTTGACCAAGGAGTCGCCTGCCTGGAAGCCCTCTTCCTACATTAACCAACCAAGGAGCCGCCTGCGTGGAAGCCCTCCTACATAAACTAGCCAAGGAGTCGCCTGCGTGGAAGCACTCCTCCTTGACCAAGGAGTCGCCTGCCTGGAAGCCCTCTTCCTACATTAACCAACCAAGGAGCCGCCTGCGTGGAAGCCCTCCTCCTACATAAACTAGCCAAGGAGTCGCCTGCGTGAAAGCCCTCCTCCTACATAAACTAGGCAAGGAGTCGCCTGCGTGGAAGCCCTCCTCCTACATAAACTATCCAAGGAGTCGCCTGCGTGGAAGCACTCCTCCTACATTAACCAAACAAGGAGTCGCCTGTCTGGAAGCCCTCCTCCTACATTAACCAACCAAGGAGTCGCCTGCGTGGAAGCCCTCCTCCTACATAAACTAGCCAAGGAGTCGCCTGCGTGAAAGCCCTCCTCCTACATAAACTAGCCAAGGAGTCGCCTGCGTGGAAGCACTCCTCCTACATAAACTAGCCAAGGAGTCGCCTGCGTGGAAGCACTCCTCCTACATAAACTAGCCAAGGAGTCGCCTGCGTGGAAGCACTCCTCATACATAAACTAGCCAAGGAGTCGCCTGCGTGGAAGCACTCCTCATACATAAACTAGCCAAGGAGTCGCCTGCGTGGAAGCCCTCCTCCTACATGAACTAGCCAAGGAGTCGCCTGCGTGGAAGCACTCCTCATACATAAACTAGCAAGGAGTCGCCTGCGTGGAAGCCCTCCTCCTACATTAA
Source organism: Ophiura sarsii (assembly GCA_035610835.1). Classification (NCBI taxonomy): domain Eukaryota; kingdom Metazoa; phylum Echinodermata; class Ophiuroidea; order Amphilepidida; family Ophiuridae; genus Ophiura; species Ophiura sarsii. The sequence goes on from CM069443.1 coordinate 12,240,988, forward strand.
CCAACCAAGGAGTCGCCTGCGTTGAAGCCCTCCTCATACATAAACTAGCCAAGGAGTCGCCTGCGTGGAAGCACTCCTGCTACATAAACCAGGAATCAAACCCAGACCTTGAGCGTGCAAGTGTGTACAGTGTTTTAGTTTAACACTATAGCAATTCGGATAGGCCCTAGACCAATCATGGGATGCCTGTTATATAAATGGGAATGTTACATGAATATCGGTGTGCGCAAACATGCGTGAATTAAATACATATATGATACGTTTAGGCATGCCTACGGAGGAATAATCGATTTCGACACACAGTTCTCAAGACTGGGCACAGATGATCATGACGATAGACCCCTCCTCTCGCTTACTCTAAAACTAAAAGACCTCTGAACTAAGACCCCAATATAAAACCCTAACCCTAGGCCTAATAACACATGTACTGAATTACATGGATGCACATGGGGTAGCCTACCTGGATTTAAGGGCACATGAGGTTCCTGTATTATGGGGATTTGGAATATTAATGGCACCTGTGATAACTGAATTTTAAGATTATACACATCCCATAAACCCCCAACCCGAGAACCGCCCAACCCACGAACCGCGAATTCTAGTCCTCTATAATTCTATCACTTCATTGAAATACATACGTTCCCGTACTAGCTGACGCGAGAGATACTTACGTTCCCGTACTAGCTGACGCGAGAGATGTCATCAATACTTCTGTATCACCGAGAGGATCTGGAGGTCTTATATTGAAAACAAAGACAACGAAGAATCAAAATGACAGAAGTAGTGCAGTATTTGTGTATATTTCTCAAAATCCATTTTGATTTATCAAAAACAACAATTAAATCGTCGGTGGTATTGCATAGTGACGTATAGTGTGTACGTCACTATGTTAACGCAAGATTTATTAGCTTTTTTGTACACCAAATAATCTTTGGTTACCAATAAACTAATCAATTTTTGGCTTTGGACCTTTCTAAAAATAATTTTAAAAACGGTATTCCAAAACAATAGCTTATAATCCACAAAATCGACCAAAGATTACCATACGTCACTATGTAATACGTCCCTATGTAATGCCTCTGACGAAATGCGCAACAAATTTCCATAAGGTCACTTCGCAGTAGGGTTTGTTTTTCAAATAAAATGTTTAATTGTAAGGCTAGAATATACAAACAAATATCAAGTAGACCCAATGGGGTACACTGCTGGCCACACTGGTTTGAACATTGTTTAGATCACTGAGGCAGCTGCTAAGAAATATTGTATAGGTGTCATTCGCCTTTGCTTGCTCGTTTTTAGTTATTTTCAGCTTGAAACCCCTTTCAGCGCATGCTGTTGGACCTTGAAGCATAATCAAAACAGCTTTTTCAATTAACTTGGGTTTGGTCATATCAGCACCAAATCAAATAAAACCTAACAAATTAAATTAATAGCCACAAGTTCGACAACCACGCACGATTATATTATATGTTTCTTATATTCTTTTCCCCCATCGCTAATTAATTTGGTACTTTTAATATTTGCTTCATTGCAATAAACTTATTTAGAATAAATAACTTTATTTCAGCAATACATGTATAAACTTTCATTTCTTATGTAATTTAGTTTTTTCTTATGTACTTATGTATATAGTTATTTAATGCTTTTACCCATCATGATTGCTCCCACCAGTAATGTACATGAATGCAGCATCGGGATGTCGTATCTCATCTGGGATTGTTACAGCTAGGTAATGCCACCAAATGGACCTGTCAGAATCGTTATCTGTCAATGAAAAGTATAAATACACAGTTATAGAGGGTAACATGCATGCACCCCGGGAATGCACCATCCCAGCAAACACGTTTAAACGTTATCAAAACCTTCAAGTTAGCCTTGTTGAAAAACTTCTTTGCAACTTGGGACAAAGTTGTCATGGTTTTAGGAAGCACTTTCATACAACATCCAAACATAACGTTAATGAATGTTTTAATCACCTTCTAATCCGTCAATAACGTTGTAGGAACGTTACTAACCAAACGTTATAAAACGTTCATGTACATCCACAAAATGACGTTTTTATAACGTTGTATATATTATAACGTTCTCGAAACTAACTTGCAACATTGTACAACGCTGCTACAACGTTACAGTTACAATTGTTAGCAGGGATTGTGTTCCGATCAATAGCTATCAATAGTCAGAAAACCTTCCATAACGCAAAGTTTACTGTCGTATGAATCAGACATTCGCGGAGCAAATATATCACGTTCGTAATTCTGGGGGGGGGGGGGGGGGGGGGGGGTGAAGTATAGTGTCTAGTTGTCCATCTAAAATAAATAAATGTAACACAATTATTCGAGTCTATGGTTCACTGTACCAAAGTATGACTCTACCAATTGCGGCAGGTTCTTTTTATATGCTTGAAAAATGCATGCTGTCCTATGATCCTTAAAATATTGTTTGTTGTCAAGTTTGAAAATGTGTTTAACTTAAATACTCACTAAAAAGTGTCTAACTTTATGGGTAGAGGGTGGTTTAAAGCGCGTTTAACTAAACTCATACATCTACTGTATGCCTTGAATAATTACTCAACCGTGCCTGCTGCAAGCTGACGTTCAGATCGTGTAGTATTAAAAATACACACGCTTTTGAGGTATTCAGTTGATATCTATTGTAATACATTAGGGCCACAACAAAAATAAATACCTGTATACAGTATAACGCATGACCACTCTGGGACGAGATTCGCGGAGTTTAAAACCGTGTTTTGTTAAACACGTTGTTTAAAAGATAAACTCGCGTTTAAGTTAGACACGCGTTTAGTTAGACTAGAGTTATACTTTTTTAAGCTAAAATCGTGTTTAGTTCGAAAATACGGCCCTCGATGTTTAATCCGAGTATCCTATATATGCAACCTAGCCTGCAGCATGCGTTTTCAGAGTATGCATAAAAGAACCTGCCGCTACCAATTGACCAACGTACGCTTAATACGAGTATGCATTCAATCACATTGTTCAGTGAACATAGGCTTTTCGAAGATATTTTATGATCAACGTCTGCAACCTCATGATTATTAAATACATTACGGTCTGAGCAGCTGGCAATGTCACACACAGATTCATCTTTTCCAAGAAAGCATCTAAATTAAATACGACTTATGTTAAGCAAACTCGTACGAGCAGAATTTATATGAGATGTAGTAATGTAATCACATTCATTAAGGTATGAGTGCACATCCATTCGTATCCACGGTGTTAGTGATAGGACATATAACCCAAATTCATTCATTAAATACTGGAATTGTGACATCTTCCTTGAATGAATAATCTGAAATTTCATATTGCTTAGGGAGCAGTTCCATTTATACGCGATAAATTTATCGCGACTGTATCGGGGCCTGATATGTTTTGGACCCGATGTTTTTCAAGTTGATACGCGATAAAATAGTCATCAGGCCCCGATAAAATAGACATCGGGGCCCGATACGAGGCCTCTGCCATACCCTGGGGTATGTTTAGCAAATAGAGCGGGACATTGTTTAGCAAATACACGAGGATAATACAATTTACGTTAAACATCCATAATCAATAACATTATCTCTAAAACATGAAATGCTGAATTTGTACCTTACAACTAGAATAAATAGCCCGAAGCTCTATTTACATACCGACCACTTATCTTTCGTTATATTTAAACAAGCGGTAATACGCTACTCGATAAATAATCCTTTGCTTCTCGCAACTGTTCGCGCTAAAAATCTCATCGGGGCCTGATAAAAAACTCATCGGGGCCCGGAACATTCTCGCAATTTTTATCGCGTACAAATGGAACTGCTCCCTTAGTCATTCATAGTGCAGCACTGTCGTTAATGACATCCTCGGGGAAATTGTGTTTTAACACGTAATGGAAGCACATGTTGTGATGAAAATGTTATATTTGATGTTATCAGGTTCGAATCCGACTTATTTGATTATCAAGTTTCAAGTAAAGTCCAGTGGTCTAAGCCTCGGGTCCAGTCCAGTCATCAGGTATATGCGTTTTAAAAGACTTCGAGTGTCGAATCAAGTCAGATTAAGTTACGAGTCTTGGCCTTGGTCTGGCGAGGTTCAGAAAATGTGGATATTCCTTTTAACTTGGCAGCATAATTCAAGCATCCGAAAAACCAAAAGGGTAACTTTCAAAAATAACTGTTTTTTAAAACAATGCATTGTCCATATATTAATATAGATGAACACATTTACTATACGCACACCAATACAAACCATTTTGGAGCCATAACAGATTATTAAAATATTTGTATTACCTGTCAACCATTTCTGTGACGTCATATTCAGAATATACACCGTATACGATCCGGCAATCCGCTGTGTGCTATTTTTTAGCACAGTATAACTATAATGAGAATCTGGTAAATTGACATAGTCGTCTAACGGCGTCGAAACAACCAAAACTGCGAGAAGACTAGCCAAAGCGGCACATGCGAGAAGACTCTTCATCTTGAAATGCAATAATAATGCAACTTTTCTGTTTCAAGTTAATGAAAACACACCCCTACACACCTCCTTATTACGGCACGTGACGTCCAACAAGCCATCGTATCTCGTGATACGGTAGGATGGACCGTGCTACAAAGATCAGAGTTCAATTTGTATCAAGGAATAGTATAGGTCTACTAAAGAATAGTTTAACACAGGTAGATCCCGATGGCAGATCAAACATTGTGTTATCTGTGATGCTTTATTTAACCGCTGCGGTCTATTTTGGGAATAGGGTAAATCCTATGTTTTGATAAAACACGTAATTAATTTACAAATCGAAACCAGTGCATCAAAAATGTCATCAAACTTCCATTTTGAACTTATATTCAAATATTTTTCGAATATCGTTTGTGCTATTGTGTCTTTATCGCAATACATCGAGCGTTTGCTGTATTTGTGATGGAACACAATTTAATTTTAACAAAGCTTTTTTTTTTACATTGCTCTCACGTTATTAATTCCGCGATTATAAGACTGCCAAAACCGCATAAATGAACACCCGGACATTGGACCTATAAGCTTGTTTTTTTTTAATTACTAAGGAAGTTCAAGCGTGCACTAAAGATGCATCTCTTTGATTTGTAGACTCTCTGTGCTTTTATATACTGTATTTAGACATGTCATTTTATACCTGTATGCAAGTTTTACAATTGGTTCTGGCATTGTATATATCTTACCAGTTTTATATTTTATGTGTACTTTTAAATTGTACTTTTTAAATTGTTGTTTTATATAAATTGTAAAGCGCTTTGTGGTTTTTACGAAAAGCGTTTCTTAAATGCAGCTTAGTAGTTTGTTTGTTTGTTTGTTTGTTTGTTTACACGGTCGGTAGTAGTATTAAAATAACCACCAAAAAAGCACAAACATAATCTCTTGGGGAATTCATGGAATTAAGGTTTAGAGTTGAGGGTATTTTATTGTGTCTTTAGAGATATTGACACGGTGGCTTTCCATTAAAATCATGACACGTGCTGTGATAACTGACTGTGTGACTACGAGCTGAGTGAACAGAACATTCGCGCCGAAAACTGTCCGAAATTGTCCATTTTTAAATCAAGGTCACTAAAACCCTTTCACATTCTGCTGCGATCAGGCCGGCGCTTGGATTACGCTGAAACATTATCAAAACGCCAATCCAAGTGCATCAATATCTCCACGAACCCCGCGGTGACGGACGGAGAGGGAACTGGCTGGGACGTGAGAGGGGCCCCATGGTCGCCCCGAGCGCCAGTACACCGCGCTTGTTTTGTGCATGCACACAACAAGCGCGGAGGTTCGGCGCCTTCAGAGCGCTGTCCTGTCCCGTCCTGTCGTTCTATCAGGCCCCTGCTACTCTATTGTTCGAATCGCCGAAAGCATGGACGGTCATGAATATACAATGAATAATCATATCAATGAATATACGTCATTTGTGAAGTCGAAAATGAAAAGTACCAGACCATAGTGGACACGAACGGCCGTAATATTTGAATCTCCGTTGATTTCAATGTTATGTCGGAGTGTTTTACCTAATTTCATACTGACACGACCTGAGTGATAATCAAACGGTCCCCGAACGATGCCCTGGCGCTGTTGAAGTCAGAAATATCATCGTTCCCTACAGTCCGAGCGTTCCCACATCGAATTTCACCTAGAATATTCGTCACACGAACCTATGTCCGCCATCGTCTGAATATCGAAAAGCCCTCTGGAGAGTCAAGGGGACACCGTTTTTTTTCTACGCATGCGTCCGATCGCTTTGGATTTGTCCACTAAAATTGTGGACAAATGCCTAATGAGTATGTGCTGCATGGCAAGTGACACAATGCGCTAATCAACCGTAGATCTAACCCCCGGGCTCCGGCCAGTTTGGGGTGGAAAAGCTCAATCAGGAAAAGTTCACGGAAAAGGTTCAGGCGTTGACGGTTCAATGGTATATCACAGATAGGCAAAGTGAGTATATCCAGTGACAGTTGTATATCCCTTGGTATATAATATTTAATTTTGACTAAAGCAGCCGACAATTGATTGATGATAACATCCAGAAGTGGTTTGATGTGATAATAATGCCGCCGTGAGGATCGAGCCGTGTAGCGAGGGGCCACGCCGAACTATGATCGAGAGTGACCAATAACGCCGCAATGCGGACCACTGGCGCGCGGCGGGCCGGCACATCCAACATGCGCGAATCAGTGGCGTAGCCAGCTTTAAACAGGGCCATAGGGAGGGGGGAGGGGTGGACTTATCAGACAGTAATAAGTCCGAGTTGTACCGACGAAAGGCATGATGTACAGTCAATAAAACTGTACGGTAGTGCCCACATGTTGTGGCGAATATAGGGCCTACACTTACTTGCAACAGAGTGACGGTGAAATCCGGGGGCCGACAATACGACCGTAACAGAGCGACAGTAGAATCCGGTGTTTAATTTTTTTTAAAGTTGAATGTATTGTTAATATAGTCCCGGTTCTGAGCACTTCTCTAGCCCGCCCGACCTGTGGGCCTAAATGAGACGCCGTGCACTTTGCGCCGTGCATATATGCTATAACCAACTTATGATTGGAAGCGTAGCAGCATAAAGTATTATGAGAAAATGTGTACATATCTCCTAAGATTCTGGAGATTCGGAGTCTACCATCGGACCGGGCTTTCAGTTGACCTACGCAGAAAATTACTTGTGGAGTTCCACAAGGTAGTTTACTGGGTCCCCTGCTGTACCTCTGTTACAGTAACGATATGGTGTGCTCTGTTCGCAATAAGTTATTATTGTATGCTGATGACAGTGTCATCCTTGTTTCGGACAAAGACCCCAGTGTTGTTTCCCATGAACTCAGTAAAGATTTGGAATCTTGTAATCATTGGCTTATTGACAATCAACTGTCTCTACATGTTGGTAAGACTGAATGCATCTTGTTTGGTTCTCATGCAAAATTAAAACGTGCAACTGATTTTAACATCAATTATAATGGGAAAGTCATCCCCTCCCAAGATTGCATCAACTACCTTGGAGTAACAATTGATCAAACAGTCTCTGGAGACAAATTAGTGGACGATCTTGTCAAGAAAGTTGTTGGTCGTATCAAATTTCTTTATAGACATTCTAGTTACCTTAACCAAACCTTGCGTAAAAATCTGAGTGCAGCTCTGATTCAATGTCACCTTGACTATTTCTGTTCCGCATGGTTTGCTGGTATCAATACCAGGGCCAGACACAAATTACAAGTCACCCAAAACAAAATAGTTCGCTTTATTTTGAAATTGTCTCCAAGGACTCACATTGATCAATTTAACCGCAATTTACTTAGACTCCTAAATACACAGGACCGTGCAAAACAGTTAAGACTTAACCACGTTTTTAATATCTTTAATGGTATTGGTGCTCCTTAGGGAGCAGTTCCATTTGTACGCGATAAAAATTGCGAGAATGTTCCGGGCCCCGATGAGTTTTTTATCAGGCCCCGATGAGATTTTTATCGCGTACAGTTGCGAGTAGCAAAGGATTATTTATCGAGTAGCGTATTACCGCTTGTTTAAATATAACGAAAGATAAGTGGTCGATATGTAAATAGAGCTTCGGGTTATTTATTCTAGTTGTAAGGTACAAATTCAGCATTTCATGTTTTTAGAGATAATGTTATTGATTATGGATGTTTAACGTAAATTGTATTATCCTCGTGTATTTGCTAAACAATGTCCCGCTCTATTTGCTAAACATACCCCAGGGTATGGCAGAGGCCTCGTATCGGGCCCCGATGTCTATTTTATCGGGGCCTGATGACTATTTTATCGCGTATCAACTTGAAAAACATCGGGTCCAAAACATATCAGGCCCCGATACAGTCGCGATAAATTTATCGCGTACAAATGGAACTGTTCCCTTACCTTGCTCACAATTTCATAAGAACCACGAGTGCTCATTCCCACCGAACTAGGTCAAGCAATTTCAATTTTATTGTCCCTAGAGTTAAAGGAATTGCTTCCAAGTCATTTTACTACAATGCCATCTTAGACTGGAACGCCCTGCCACCACATATCCAGACCATACGCAGGAAGGTGGAATTTAAAAAGGCTGTGAAAAAACACCTGGCTGATTGCGCTCTGAAGCAGGAATCTGCAGACTTCATACGTGTGTAGGCTTATTGTCCAATGTGTCCAATGTCATTTTGTTTATGTTACTCCACGTCCATGGCCCTCTTGTTGTGTTGTTTTGGGACCCCATTGGAAATAAGCCTGCACATGTAGCTGGCTTTTATGGGCTATCCTGGCCTTGCAACTTTTGGTGTTGTGGTGTGTTTGCCGTTCCAGTTTGGGATGGCATTGTGATATGCGTTATTTATTGAATGTTATTATAATTTTATACTCGTGTGATTAGTTATTTGTATATGTTGTGATGCCAAATAAAAACTAAACTAAAACTAAACATAGGAGCATCGTCGAAGCGAAAATGTCCCCTGTATTACCTTTTTCAAGATCTTTGGCACTGAAATTAAAATTTTGGTTCATTATAGAGGGAATCCACTTTACTCATACGTGCCTTTAGTCACCCTTCAAAGGTACAAGACTTGATCGCGTCTATCAATAGTTGTCTGATTGCCTTTCCACATATATTTCGACATGAATATTGCGTCTCCCAATTCGTTAAGAACTAACTTTCTTGAAATGAAGTTGTACCAAAGATTTTCTAGAAATTCATCGGTTGTACAGATTTAAAAAAAAATGGTAATCATGGTAGATTTAACATTGGTATGGTAACGGTCTCATTTCTCATGTTGTACGATGGGCTATGGCCTGTTTTTGGAAATGTGTTTGCTTTGTGTATCCAAATAGCTTACAGTTGTATATTAGCCTAGCTATAACAAGCTATAAAAATGACATCTCTGAATGTATTTTAAACAAAGTGTGCAAAGGAGAAATGGTTGGGCACACTGGTAAAATGGTTTTACAACAAGTGTTGCTATCATTATCAAAGTGAACTCAACTTCAATCACTTATTTATCGAGCAATAATATATTGTTTACGCATTTTAATTTGTTTAGATTATAAAGTTAAATAAATCCAGAGATAAATGATAGATAGAAAAATAGATTAAAAAAAGAATAGAAAAAAACTATAAAAGCATTAGCGGCCTTTATAAATTATAAAAATTGACATAAAAAAGATGTAACATACATCCACAATCAAGTTTTAAAAAAATAATAAAAAAATAAAAAAATAGAAAACAACAACGAATACACGGAGATTCGAACCCGTGATTGCCGATTGCAAACGATATGGCCAACGTATGCACGCCACAGAGATCGACGAGTGTAATTGTGTCAGTTTTATTATTTAACCATTGATTCTTTTATTTATAACGAACGGATTTTTATCGTGCCATTTTTGACATTTTAAACCATATTTATATGTTACTCTCGCACAAAATGTGTTTGTAATGTGATTATACTCCTTATTTTGGAAAGAATGGTAAAAACGTTGACATTTCGAACACAATAAATGGCATCTTGTACATGTATACTGTTTATACGGTCGCTCGACTGAACGTTGTGTGACATGTTGAATTGCATTATTCATGTTATGATCTGTTTATGTATGCTTTTGTTATACTTCTCAATCGCTCATCGCCAACTCTGTACCCGAAGCTTCATGCGCTGTCCCAACGCTGTCGTTAGAGAACAATAGAAAAGTCCCCTCGACTCTCCGAGGCGACCTTTGGCTGGGTTCACGGGGTTAATCATATTAATGAGCAAATATGCAAATGAGCTAAGTGTCCCCTCCTATTATATATTCTCCTTGGTTCTATGTACATGTATATGTTGGTTCCCGGCACCCTGGATCCCCGGGCCAACTTATCCATGGATAAGTTGTGTGGATCCCATTGATGCAGGGAACCAGCGTAGTACATGTATAGCTGTTCACTTGTCAAACACCGAGAACAGACTGAGCAGGCAGGAGGATTTCTGTATGGGGCAAATGTACGGGGGTCATTAGTTCAAATGATCCTTTAGACAAAGACATGCATGGATGGAGTCCAATCACTTGGATTATTAAGTTGAACAGGTGTTTGATATTGTAGCGATGATTTGAATCATGGAAATATTAGAGGGAGAAGGAATAACAGCGAGTTAACCTAATCCGATTATCTGTTCAACTTTACAAAGGATTGGACATTGCTACATGTACGTACCCGATGTGTTATTATTAAATTGCCGACTATCGGCGTGTTTTTATTAAGCAAACCGGTTTTTACCCGTCTAATAAAAAGCCGGATAAAAGCCGGTTGCTCGTGTGAGAGACGTGTTCTTATTGCAGTTCGATAAACAAACTTGCCGGCTGCCGCTGACCTCATTATAATAAATGCCAGCGAAAGGTCAACTGGTTGCGAGTGGAAATAAATTTCGTCTGCGCATTTGTAAACATTTTGTTTTTAAACACAAATTCCAACCTTAATAATTCTTCTTAAAGGTTGAAAATATATTTTAGAATAATCAAAACTTGATAATTGTATTTTGATTGCATTTTCAAAACGATATTATCATTATATCAGCGTGTTTTTATTAAGCAAACCGGCTTTTACCTGTCTTATAAAAAGCAGGATAAAAGCCGGTTGCTCGTGTGAGAGACGTGTTTTTATTGCAGTTCGATAAACAAACTTGCCGGCTGCCGCTGACCTCATTATAATAAATGCCAGCGAAAGGTCATACACATCTGATCGTGCATCGTGTGCCCACTTCCGCTTTTCCACCGGCAAACGCGCTGAGCAGGAACCGTGCGTGTTTATACTGACGAAAGACTGCTTTTCCTAACCGGTTTCAACCGCTATTATCCTTGGTTTCGAAGGATAAAAGGCATCTAAAATCCAGGAGAAATAAACCGGTATGAGCGGGCAAATGCCGGTGGTGGTGTGTTTTTACTGGGGGATTTTAATCCGTTAGCAGTCATATGCCTGCTTTTTTTCTTCAGTAAAAACACGCTGAATGTGACGAATAAAACAAATAAGTTTGCCATCTCTTCGAACGAGCCTAATATAAATACGTCAGCTGATTGAAAAATTGCCGCTACATTTTATACCCGTAATGGCTTCGTTGCTCCATGAAAAAGAACTCGTCTTCTTTTAAAAAAATAGACGACGCAGTGTTGTGTTGTATTTGGTAATTTCTGGGTATAATGGCGGCGTACATGTTTGTGATGGGTTTACAAACTTGCTACGCAAAGGCCATTTAATTGTCAGGTGATCGTGCATCGTGTGCCCACTTCCGCTTTTCCACCGGCAAACGCGCTGAGCTGGAACCGTGCGTGTTTATACTGATGAAAGACTGCTTTTCCTAACCGGTTTCAACCGCTATTATCCTTGGTTTCGAAGGATAAAAGGCATCTAAAATCCAGGAGAAAAAAACCGGTATGAGCGGGCAAATGCCGGTGGTGGTGTGTTTTTACTGGGGGATTTTAATCCGTTAGCAGTCATATGCCTGCTTTTTTTCTTCAGTAAAAACACGCTGATAGTATAAGCAATTAGAAAGTTGTGCATACATGTTGCTGTATACATTTCGATGGTCACGCGTTATGAGCTCGTCTCCTAATAATAGGGTGGTGCTGTTACACTTTTTAGTTCCATGCTGTCATATTCCTTAAATATTTTTATAACCACAAAAGCTATCTCAATTTGGTATCATTTAAAGCCCGAATAACAAGCTATCTGCCTGCAAAATGGCATTGGTATAGCTAATACAGAAGGGGAGATACAGCTATTTGAAGTTTTGGGACCGGGGTGGTGCCGGAAGGGGTGCCGCCGGATGGGTACGTGCCACCTGTACAAACTCAATGGGGATAATCCCATGCTTTGTTCTTTTTACAATAACTAGTCATCCCCTGATGTTAAAAACACCATACAGGTCCCATTTTAAAGGATATTTAGAAGTCTTTTAGGTGGTTCAACAAACTTGTCAACTATTTGTAACAACTAATTAATTATGGATAAGACCATGATCATCAGCTTTCTTCCCATTCGCTACACAGTCAACATGAATAATCAGCCTCAATTTACCGAATTTATAAAAATGACTAAAAAAACCACAGAAAAAGTGTTCAACCTATGATAGCAAAAGTATACATTTTTGGAAAGCTTGTAACTAGAGGAATTCAGAAATACAGTTTAGATCAGGGAAGGGTACATTCTTAAAAAATATTTCTTAAAATTCTAGAAATATATAAAATAATAATTGTTGATATTAACTAGCCGGTATAATTACCTTACCGACGTAGTAACCTTTGACAATTATATATCATCTGATGGGTAATTTCATGAGGAATTTAAATATGTAAAGTAAATAATGATAGGGGTAGGTATAACAAATATATGGATCTCAAATTTAAACAAATTAAAATCTGATATTTTTCCAAACATTGTGAATCATACCATTTTAGTCCTTGGTCATGCTATAATTTCAATGGCATATTTGGTTTCCTCATGCAATTTCCCTTCAGAAAATATACTTTTACTACCTCAGGGGGTATACAAGCAAATGTAAATGTGTTTAGTTAAAATCATGTCGCGTAAGCCAAAATCCGTGTGTAACACTAAAGGAGGCGAGCTTCGAAGGTCAAATAAATGCTCAAAATGTTACGAGACGCGCCGACACATTGCAATTTGAAATGTATTGTTAAATGTAACATTAACAAATGACAACAAGTATAGCTCCTTGAATAAAACAAAACCGATAATATTGATCTGTTTTGACAAATTGGATATTATAACATTTCATTAACTCTACTACACCACACGGCAACTGTGCGGAAAAAATGTTTTTATAACCCGGCGTGCAGGTTTTTGGGCTACAAAACGGACCCGGGCTATATAACGAGGCGAATACTCACCGAGTGTCGACTGGCAGCCGTGGTGTAGTGGCTAGGATCTGAGCCCGGTGGCTGGAGGTCCGTGGTTCAAATCCCGGGGGGGTCGGGGGGGGGGGGGGGTCGGGTGACCTTTCTGGTGAATTTTGGGTGTCGGAAAAGAAATCTGTTGTCGTGTGGTGTACTAGAGTTAGGGTTATTTAATAATATCAAATATTCCGCTTACATGCGAGTAATTAAATTGCTCACAAATTATGGCTAAATTGACAAAACACACAATCAAATTTGTCAAATTACTTTCCGCATACGCAGAGAACGTTGTGCAAACGTATATTGAGAACGTATACGCAGACGGCAACTTGAACGCACTAAGAATACAGTGAGTGGAAGCGCAAAGAGAGCCCGTGATACTTGAAAGTACAAACACAATGGGTCGTAATAAGAGCGCCATGAAAATGTGACAAGCGGGATAAGAACGTACTAAAAGCTACCTTGTTTTAAAAATTTGACAAATGTTAGCAGTTTTCCGCGCTCTTCCTGCGTGTAACATAAAGGGGAATTAACGCGGTCGAATGAAATTAAATTATGTGTATAAGGGTTTATCAATTCACATATTATCAATCGTGTTTCAGTTTCATTATCATTCGGGAAATGTAATAAGAAGCAATATATGGGCTCATTTGAAACTTTAGCAGAAGACGATTCGCAAGTGCTCTTGGAGTTACATACGGGATATTGTTAAAATGATAACGTAGCTTGGCTAGACGGTATTCCAGGGTTTTTAGCTAGCCCCATTGACAACAATGAGAGTAAGCGTTTGTTATTAAGAAAGTAATTTTAATTATTTTTGAAACTCACGATATATTCGTCAAACACATGATTTTACATTGAAACTAAACTATTTGGTTACACAATCCTCTCCCATTCATCATTTTTTAAGAGTTTCAAGAACAAGATTTCACTGGAAAAAGTGTAAGAAACGTAAATAAACTGTTGATTTGCGCGAATGATATAGATTATAGAAACATCACGAATAAGTCGTCGCAGACTCGCCATAACTATTTTGACCTATAATACGCGACAATTTAGATGGATTTGTGAACCTTTTTGTTGGCAATAACGACAGATACAATGACAAAAAAAGGAAATAGATGACATCCTGAAACGATAGCTTTTGATGGTAGAAGATCAAGATGGGATGTTATTGCGAAAAAGTATGAAGCAGTTACACAGACATCGATATGGGAATTCGACAGCTCTGCATGTATAGGCTATCGTGTGTTCTTGCCTGAAATATTGTCCAAGTCCGTGTGTAATTTTACAATAATACGGCTTGGTTATTAATTCATGTTGATCACGCAGTTACATCAAATGAAGAATGAGGGCTCAACTTTCAATTGCATCATTTCATGGAATAATAATCCCGATCATTCAAAGTAAGAAATTGTATTTCATGATGTTAATTGCTAGCTACGTATACGTCACGAATGTTATAGAAAATCCCTCTTCTACAATGGAGCACCAATTGAAGATAAGTTGAACTGATCAGTGTTTCAAGTTCTTTATTTTCTTTTGATATGACGCTTCAAAAAACATAAAACTACTTCAGAAAATGTTATTTATGTATAAATTACACACTAAAAGCAACTCTTTCGACCACGATAGTTCTCCTTTAGCCAGTGTCCACTGCGTCCCCAATCGGTTCTTATGCGTTTGCTTGGCGCTTTGATACTTTTTTTCAGCGCAACGCAAGCGCAAGGCCTAATCGCTCCTAATTTTTGCAAGCTATTATTTTGCCATCCCCAACGAGTCCTAATCAGGTCAGTGACGAAGCATACTCTTTAGATATTGATGTGCAAAAAAACTCGTTTCAAAATGGTTTAATTTTCGAAATATAAGACAAATTAGTATCATGGGCAACACAAAAGTTACATTCTAAAAACAGATATTTTCAAAAAAAGTAACTGATATCTGAAACGCAATTCGTTATAGTTTTTATTTAAATCGGCAAAGGACATACTTTAATGAAAGGTATGTTGCTATTTTTCGATCAAAACTTAAAGCGCACTTTCCATGCGCGTGCCTGGATGATATATTCATACTGATTTCCCCGACACAAAGATTACGACATACATACATTTACATCGACATTTTGAGAACTGCAAATCAAACAGCGATTTATTGCAGTTCGACTTCGACCTATCCGTTCTGTCAGTGAACTTCGAGTCATCATATACCAGATGGATTGCTGTATATGATGAAAATCAATGAAGGAGCATTCCATAACGTGTAAACACTATTATTGGAGGATATTTTCTTTTGCTTCTTTCGCTCGGCGTATGTGCCAAATCAGATCACAACCGAATGACGCGACATACATGTATATTAAATATGAATGTAGGAAATGGACATTTTCAAAAATACGTAGCTTTGTGGTTTCGTCAACGTGTCAGCGTTGTTGACGTAATGATATTCACATGATGATTGCATGTTAATGCGTCGTATAAGAACATTGTCACGTTAATGTGCTTCTCCTTTTCAACATGGGCAACATAGGAAGACATGCTTTATTGTTAGCAGACAGTCTATGCGTATTTGATTTGACTCAATACTTGTTAGACACTATTAACAGTTTATGAAGTAGCATTGCGTGAGTAATTAATTTATGGTGTATAAGTGCAGACGCGATTACAGGGAATCGATTAATAAATCAGAGTTTGGATTGAACTGGACTTCGCCTTTCTAGGATAGGTTTATAACCAATGTGATGTGTTAAATAACAAATTATTCACATAGCTATGGCAATTAAACCTCACTCAATAAGTGTCATAATATGGCAGGTGTGTGTGCTATAGGTGGTTTTTATGATGACAAGATACACAGAAATCAGATAAACCCATCATTTGACTACTGGTATGTTTGCTTTTCTCGAGTGTGTTACTCTTATGATTGCGCTCGAATTAATTTTGGTATTTACTTCTCAAAATATTGATGACAACCATGACTACAGCCGAGTGTATGGGTTGCAATTCATAATATACATGTATCTCGAAGAAAGCACGTGAACTAAACGTGATTGTCGTTAATACTGTGTGTACCATGGAAGCGCGGATGAAAGTGCTACTGAATTTGAATATCAATTATATTGAACACGCTGAAATGTCTTTATTTGTTTGAACATTGGAAAATCAATACTGTAAGAAACGTTAATCATGTTAATAGTACTCGTCAACCTAAGTCCATATTTCACATGAGCACATTCGACAAGCTGGAACTTGATCCACGGAATACATTTGTTTTGTAAGTGCTGATTGCGAAAATGAACAGTCAAGACTATTATAGATGATGGCTCCGCTGTTACTACTGTGTTACGGAATATTCAATTGCGAGGATTTTCACAGGTTGAACCGGGTTCTAATGGGCTGTAGGCCCAAAGGAATGTAAACAACAGGTCTGGAAATATCACCTTCTGAAACTACAAGATGCTACAAATGACAAAGTTGGAAACATAAAGAGGATTGATTCAAATTACTGTCTGGAAAACCTGGGACAACTATCCTCATCTGTCATGTCTACCATGTCTGCGCAGTGTGTCAGGGCTATAATCGTGTGACGTTTCCGTTGTTATTATGTATCGCACAGTATTTCATATATATGAGTTCTTGAAATAACTTGAATCAAGTTTAAACGAACTGTGAAGCATTGTAATCAACAATTTCACTTGACCTTAACCGATCGCTGATTGCACGCTGCCATATAACGTCAAGGTGTTTACATTGCGCAAACTCTTTTATTCTGCCTGTTTATATCAAATACTGCATTTCTATTTCATCTACATCCATGGATGTCAATCTATTTCAGGCATCAACACTTTGATAATATTCTACACAACTTGACTTCGATAGCTGATACATGGGTTGTTGTGTATTCTTAACAAATATACGATTCAGAATGTCTTTTGAATATTTCGACGACCAATATTTGGCTGATGCAGTCACCTTGAATAGCTCAACAGCCGTCCCTGTTGAGGATACCATACCAGCAATAGCGCCAGGTCCGCTTGCAAAAACAATCATATCACTTTCCGGATTCATCTTGATACTCATCATTCTGTCTGGAAACGGCTTGCTGATACTGCTATTAATACGATTTCGACAATTAAGAACCCCAACTAATTATTTGATTTTAGGAATGGCAAGTGCAGACTTCTCAGTGGGAATCGTATTAATAGCGACACTGATTCTCAGACTAGAACCAGGAATAAGCACAACCCCGTTCGCATGTCTGCTTTTCTGGTGCGGGTGTATTTTTCCTGGTTTGACCAGCGTACTCTCTTTACTATTTGTAAGCTTAGACCGATACTTGAAGGTTCTGTTCCCTTTACGATATCATACTATAATGTCCAATACCGTTGCCATTTCATCCATCGGGGGTATATACCTATATTCCATCATCACAATGTTTGTGTTGCCGATAGCTGGTTTAAATCAAATCCACAAAGACTTCGACATTCCATGTTTCTTTCAAGTGTCGAAAATTTTCAACCCAGTTTATTTTCAAATACTCATCTACATAAATATCGTTATCCCTCTGGTGCTGATCTGTTTCATGTATGGACATCTCTTTCGTGTTGTAGTTCAGAAGTTACGCCAGGAAAAGATGCAAGGAAACCCAGCGGCTATCGGAATCAAGTATTCTCGTCTGTCGTATTTAAAACGAGAAATCAAGACTATAAAGACGCTAGTAATCTTGCTTGGTCTTTGTATCTGTGGCTGGGTACCTGTAACCTCTGTCATCTTGGCTGAAATATATCATCCTGCCTACCAAGCTGGTCTCATGGTGCGCACTATCAGTGGTTATATGACATTCTTTAACAGTGCAATGAATCCTATATTGTACAGTTTACGTAGCGAACAATTTCGGCAATCAGCTAGAAGGATGATTTGCGGGAAAGAATCTTTAAAACGACACCGACTAAAACGACGAGTTGCTACTGTTCATCCGATGACAACATTTGTGATCTCTCCGTTGAGTAGAGTAGGCGAGACGGACACAGTTGCCTAAGGTATCCTTGGCGTTATCTCTCCGTTGAGTAGAGCAGGCGAGACGGACACAGTTGCCTAAGGTATCCTTGACGTTATCTCTCCGTTGAGTAGAGCAGGCGAGACGGACACAGTTGCCTAATGTATCCTTGGTTGTAATGATCGTAACATTTAAAAACCAATGAAAAAATACAATGACATCACAGGGGCTTTAACAAAAGTCACAATGTGGTATGTACAACCCCTTCGAAAGTCTCTTTTTGGTGCGCGCTTGAACGTTCCCAAATTTGACCGGTATGACATGATTTGTAAGTCATGTTAGTGTACCGTAAAACGGGGTGGATAGGGACAATTTCAGCACTCTCTAGATTGTAGTTTTTTCCAAACTTTTTAGCACATATTATTATGTCTACCTATAATGCCTTTGAACTGCCACTATAAAAAATTGAAAATAATGTATGTGATGGGTATATATTTCTTTCTTACAAAGGTCGGTGTCCCTATTCACCCCGGTGTCCCTATTCAATAGGGACAGCATTATTCTGGGTAGGGAAATCACTAGATTTAAAGAGTTTTTACCTGTTTTCTTTTACATATGGGTGAATATGGATAATGAGTGAGTTTTGAAAAACCAAAACAATCACTTAGTAGTTTTTACCACTAAAAATTATGGCGATTTCAATGACCGCGCATTACAACAGCAAAGTTGCACTAGGTATAGGAAATCATTGATTTGTGTGTGATTACGCACTGAAAAAAACTCACAGCTATCATCTAAGACTTATATTCTTTAGAGCTACATGTAGTCACACCCTTGTCCCGCAAATTGCGGTTATTACGCCAGACCCATTCATCTGGCTCGTTCAGATAGCACAAGGTTATGACAGTAATCACACACAAATCAATGATTTCCTATACCTAGTGCAACTTTGCTGTTGTTGTGCGAGGTCATTGAAATCGCCAACTTTTAAAGTATCCATTTGATTTTGTTGAATGAGGTATCTAACTGCGGAGAAGAAATTTGCTCATTTAAAGTACATCTCAAATTGTTGGTACCGATTATATATTTTGAATTGGCCAACCTCAGGGACTTGGCCAACCTCAGGGACTTTTTGTGCTAGGTGTATATCTGGCACACTTTTGGAGTTGTTTATAGTATCAGTTTTAACAAGAAATACAAACATTTCTGGTCAACAATGCTCAAAAATTGAAACTTTATCCAGACCATAATTGTTTTCTTGTAACTAAATGAGTCAAACTTTTGAGATGATATTATGTCTACATATGGTTGATTTAAATCGAATCGACAAAAACCGCCAAAAATATCCAACCCAGTTTATCTACAAATACTTATCTAACGTATGCCTATATTATAAATGTGTTTCTACCTCATGTGTTAACCTGTTCGATAAATGTACGGACACATCTTTCGTTTAGAAATTACACTATTTAGTCCAAGAATGTCATGAATGTTAGTATCATATTGCCCAAAACCTGGAAATAACTGGTAGCAAGCTGATTTTTGCAGGGTAGGTCCAGAAAAATGTGTAGATTCACATATTAAAAGTCCCTAAGGATTCCGTGCGTGCTAACATTTTTAGAGCCAAAAATCAAAAATGAGCGTCAAAAAGTTAAATGGCTTCAATTAAGCTGACAAGTATATCAAATTGTTCGTCTGAGCCATGGGATGTATAGTTTGCGATGTTTGGTCACAGAGATATTGAGCAAAATGTGAAAAGGTCGTTGACCTTTGCATTTGGCGTCAACATTTGAACTTGCTCTGATTTTGACAAACGATATCTCAAATTGTTCGTCTGATCACAAGGACACCAATAATAGTAGAATACTCATACCAAAACGAACAACTTGGTATGCTTGTCAACTTAATTGAAGCAATTTGAATTTTCGACCCTACATGGCGGCCATTTTAGAGTTTGGGATCTAACAAATTTAGCACACACGGGAAACGTGGGGACTTTTAATATGTTGTTCCTCATATCATTGGATACTACCCTGAAATGACAGCTTTGTGTGATTTATTTCTGGGTCAAAACCTAATTATCTTGGACTAATTGTACAGTTACGTAGCAAACATATCAGCTAGAAGAATTATATGCGAGCTAAATCGACGAAGTGCTATGACGACGTTTGTCAGTGCCTATAGACTATCCCGTGAATAAAGTTCAACCCCATCTTTTCTCAACATAGACCTAAGTATCATTTTACACATATTGGATGAAAGGTCAATATACGAACATAGCAAGATATAGGAGAGTAATCATGATGATTGAGACTAAAAAAGCTACATCGAAAGTTCAGTTTACGCAAGCGTTATAAAACATTCGTTTAATTATCGTATAGTTGTCGGGCATATGCATGTACGGGGAGGTTCTTTGCACCCCCCCCCCCCCCCCCAGTACTCTCCCAAACCAACTTTTTGGACTTCCTTTCATGGTCCTAAAACATATTTAGGATATTACCAAACATAATTTTGGTATGCTAAGGGGTTATTCAAAATGGCGTCCAAAATGGACGCTAAAACTGGTCAAAGTTCATAAAATGACACAGTATAGTTTTAACAATAGGATGTATGTGTTAGACCACTAGAAACACATATCTAGTAGTTTTGCTTTGTTAAAATACTTTAAAACCAAAATGGCCGCCAAAATGATGGCCAAAATGTCATTTTGGCAGCCATCTTCGAATTTTAAGTATGTTAACAAAGCAAAAATACTGGATATTAGTGGTCTAATAGTAATAGGCCTACATCTATCCCATCGTCAAAAAATGAGTTTCTAGTGGTCTAACACATACATCCCATTGTTAAAACTATACTCTGATCATACATGTTGGTTCATATATGCCATATTTGGCGGCCATTTTGGAGGCCATCTTGGATCTAGGTATGTTATCAAAGCAAAAGAACTGGGTATGAGTGTCTAGTGGTCTAATACATACATCCCACTATTAAAACTATACTTTCACCATACATTTTAATTGATATAATGTCATTTTATGAACTTAAATCAGTTTTGGCGCTCATTTTAGACGCCATATGGAATTATAACCCCTTAGCATACCAAAATTATTTTTGGGAACATCCTGGATATGTTTTAAGACCGTGAAAGGAAGTCAAAAAAAATGATTTGGGGGAGTCCTGGGGTCGCAAGGAAACCCCCGTATACCCGACTATAATGGTGTATGGCTCTATACAGCCTTTAAATACATATGTGCCGCATTGTGTTTCTCGTATTTCTTGGTTATTATTGAATCTTCACTAGCAGATTTTGTTAAATAAGCATGGTCCGTGCCTATGAACCGGATGATTTTATTCGAGCTAAATTAATTTGGACTCGCTCAAATTCTTAATTTCTGCTCGCTAAAATTCAATTTCAATTCGACGAAATGTAATACTTAATAACTCGGATGGCCAAGTACATACGTACACCATCGTGTCTGACCAACCTTTTTACAAAATTTCAATTGCGATAAAGGCAAAAGTAAATATAATCCTATGACAGAGGGCAAAGAAGGAGTTCTCCTCCAATATCGTCACTGTGATACACGACTCTATAGCAAGAAAACGGCGGTCATTCTATTTTCAAATTTGTAATAACATTTTAAAAGTGTCGACACTATATTTAATTAAATCAATCGAAGTATATTTCAGTGCGGTTTTAATGTATAGAGTTTTGATCATGCTTACATTGCAACATATTCATTTCAATTGAGCAATGTTTAGAAAGGCAGTGATGTATTAATAAGACACCATTAAGAAAACAATTTACAACTCGATTACAACGCCATTGTCCTCATTCTTATGTACAGACACCAAGCATACTTTTCATTGAATATTGCAAAAATATTTCTTGTGAACAAATTCCTCTTCTCATCATATATGTTTTATCGGTGTCTTTGAGACTCTTTTGACAATTTCGTCATCTCATACTACTGTCAGAAATATTACATATTAATTTGAACCATACTAGCGATTGGAAAAACAAGATTTATTCTAGGGATATTTATTTTATAACATCAAAGACACTTTTCGCTTCGTGCTTGGGTTTTTGTATAGCAAATTGCTCTGCAGCCTCTGCGTGTTCAAGATAGAACAATTGACCCAACTGTGGGAAGGGGTAAAATGAAGCTACAAGGCTCCCCTACCGTAAAAACCACTTGCTTCATACTATTAAATACAAACATTTCTAAACCTTCTTCATTGTGTTGTTCACGGTGGTCATGAATGAAGGTTACATGCCGCAATTATCACTTTCACGCAAGATAATTTTTCTTGCCTCGAACCTCCAAAAATCTTCTCAGTAATGTCAGTAATTTTGTTTCACTATTATAAATCATGTGAAGAAGAAATTTATAAAACATTATTTCATTCCACTAACGGTATGCTCGTAACGGAGTATGTATCCGTGGTTACCATGGTAACTAAAGCATTCTAATGAACAGAACAAACCAAGAGTGTGACTCAAGGCAACGGATATCGCCATGAAGAATGTTATTTTACCCATCGCACAACCATGTTTAAGTACATACATTGAAATTGAACTATTGATTGGCTAGTCTTTGTTTTAGTATATTAAATCATCTGACCATTAATGAATTGATGCCAAGGTTGGGTGTTCTTGGTCATTTAGCATTTACAATATGATCACTCATGTCGTGGCATCTCTGACTAGGACTTGCTTCTATCCAGCGAATTTGATGTCAACATTGGCGTTAAATATTAATTACAAATAGTCACAGAGGCGCACATAGTCATAAAGGCGAATATAGTGGCAACAAAATGACTGTCACACTGAAGTGCTCATGAATCATCTGTTTTGAAACGGAGAAGACGGCAGGCAGAAACATCCTGCTCCAGGAATGAATGTGAATTCATGACTTAAACTTTTTCAACAATACACATTTAACCATTCGGCGACTATTGCATTGGCACTTCACATGTTCCATAGAGAAGTTTCTATTCGGCCCCGGGTATTCGGCGCACCAGAAATATATCTGAATAAGAAGGAAAGCGTCTCCGGTATTGCTTTGCTTCTTAATTCGTCTCTCAGTTATCTGTAACACACTCTCTTTCAAGATCATGAGAGGGCACGGACAAAGACAACCACACATATTGATGGACGTGCGTCGCAATACAAAAACATTCTCATAGCTGATAATATTCGCCGTACTTCAGATTTATCTCTTGCATGTTCCTGCGTGCATTTGAAGTATATTAATGATGCATCTTGACTCGTCTAATGCATCTTCGTCTGTGCTGAATTTGGAAGAAAACATGTATATGACATACACCCCAGCCACTGTGATCGTTGTATCGCTGATCGGGACATGCTTCGTATTTACTAGCATTATGGGGAACGGTCTGGTCATTCTACTGCTAGTCAAATCTCGACGACTAAGGAACTCAACGAACTATTTTATTTTAGGAATGGCGGTTGCAGATTTCACCAGCGCTATTATTTTCATACCGTCAATAATAATAAGGCTTACTCCGAACATCGACATGACATCATTCCAGTGTTTATTGTTCTGGACAGCTAGTATATTCAGCGGTTGCACCTGTGTGTTAACTCTGTTCCTCGTTAGCTTAGATCGTTATTTAAAAGTGTTATTGCCATTACGCTATCTTTCAATAATGACAAATGAGGTAGCCATGGTTTCTGTTGCACTCGTCTACTTATACTCATTCGTAACTACTTTTGGATTACCTCTTTTTGTTTTAAATCAACTTCACAAAGAACATAACATCTCGTGCTTTTACCAATTATCAAATATCTACCATCCAATTTACGCTCAATTCATTGTATACATTAATTTCATAGTTCCTCTGCTTACAATCTGCACCATGTACACTCACATATTTCAAATTGTGGCCCGAAAATTACAAGAGGAAAAACTCAAAGGAAATCCCATGGTTCTTGGAGTTAACTTTATTTCACGGTTCTCCTGGTTTAAGCGCGAATTAAAGACTATTAAGACAATGGCGATACTCCTTGGTCTGTGCATATGTGGCTGGATACCGACAACAATGATCATTCTGGCTGAGATCTACAACCCGGGTTATCAAGCTCCTTTGGAATTGCGCACTGTTACGGGTTATCTGGCATTCTGTAACAGTGCTATGAATCCTATTTTGTACAGTTTACGCAGCGACCAATTTCGCCAATCAGCAAGGAAAGTTTTGTGCGGATTGCACAGTAGATATAACAGAAGTCAACGCACTGTTAAGGTGTATCCCAGATGATTACTCGGGTTGGTCTGTATGGTGACCTAAAACAGAAAATTACTAGTAATTTTAAATTATGTAAAAGCTGTTTTAGTATCAATATACTTCACAATGAAACAATCTTCTGAAGAGTGAATTATCTCATTTGATATGAATAGATGTTATCTGTTTAATATAATCACGTATTACATTGTCTAGACATTGTGTTTTGTTGTTCATAATCTAAGGCTTGCATGTATGTTATCAACATCATCAAGGTGGCGAGTTCCGGAAACAGGTTGTTTAGATCTTTTAAAAGTGTTATTCAGAAGTGATCTAAGATGGGTATTGAATCCATCACAAATTAACAGCTACAGGCTTGTGACATATATGAGATGACATGCGATATTATGATATATACCTCTCTACCATCCGAGTGGATTCTATGTGTCACTATCATGAGATAAATCATTTATTACAATGGCTTCGCTAATTCGTGATATGACTACTCTTTTCAACTTGGTTTGGTATGTTAGCTGTTCTATAGCTATTGTTACAACACCAGTCGCTCATTGTCTGAACAGACTGGTATGTGAGAGGTTGCCAAGATGTGTTTAATGTTATCAATGTAATCAGTTCACGAGAGTTTGTCCAGAACTTAAAGGGACATTAAGTGGTGTTGAAAAGTTTAAATGTTTAAAAATTTACTTCAGAATTCAAGATGAACATTAAAAATCGCCATTATTGTTGTTTCTACTAACAAAAAACACAGCAAAACTAGATTAAAACAATATCATCGCTATTTATTGAAAAACGCCCTCTATGCAAATATGGTTCGCGTTATGTATCACGCGTACTGCACGGGGATACTGTCGGACGTAAAATGCTGGTCCCGCGGGACCAGCATTTTTTGAATCGACGTTTTCTTGTACAAAGAGAGCTGATTTTTCTTAATCCTTATAGGTGTAAGTTCATACATGTAATACAATTATAAAAATAAACTAATCTCAGTTTTTATCATAATTGAGGGCGCTGCCTCCAATACATCTCTTAGTGTCCCTTTAAGGCTGATGTGTGACATGCTGCCCGAGATTTGTGTTATCAAGGTGACATGCTGAGAAAGTTCAAATAAGTACATGGGTTATATACGTACATCACAAATTTACAGTTGATGCAGACGTGTGATTTAATGTATGACATCGCTAGCTGTCGCCCGTGTAGAGTCGATGTCACTTTCTATCTCGATGGCTTCGCCATATCTTGTAATAACTACTCTTTTTAGGTCGTCCGTAGGAGAGACCTTTGGCCGCATCCTTCGTGTGTCGGTGTGGATGGTGTGGGGGTGTGTATAAGTCTGTCAAACATTTCGTATCACTTTTTGGATTTTCTCCATTTCTTTTTCATACAAAGTCCAACAACAACCTTACTTGGTACAAAGATGCAACAAGGTGACATTCATATATTGATGAGGTAAAAGGTCACATATCAAGGTCGAAGGTCGTCTGAGGTCAAATAATAAATAAAAAAGCTGAACACATACCAAATTTCCTTTTCATACAAAGACCAACTGCAACCAAACTTGGATCATACGTGCAACATAGGAACCTTCATATGTCGATAGGTCACATATCAAGTTCAAAGTCATCTGAGGTAAAGTTGTAAAATAAGCTGAAAACATCAAGACATTTTTTTTTCATAAAAAAACTGTTTGCAACAAAACTTGGATCTTACATGCAACATGGGAACCTTCATATGTCAATGAGGTCAGAGTTCACATATCAAGGTCAAAGGTTATCTGAGGCAAAGTTGTAAAATAAGCTGAAAACATTAAAAAGAGCTTTTTGTCTTTAAACATACCGTTTAAACACCAGGGGTCAATTATGCCTTCTTTAGCATTTGGGTTAGTCCGTTAAATCGTTAACCTTTGCCAAAACAACATTTTTGGCTCTCAATAGAGGCAAAAATGCGATATTTTGGGAGAAATGACATGAATGTGGACGTACACATGAGGTTGCTTCCCAAAATCACTCGAATCACTAGAGCTCGGGATTTACCGTCTTTGGTCAAACTATGGCAAGTACCATATTATTACCAGTCACGTGGTGTAGTACTCTAGTGGTACAACCGAAGCCGAGATTCAAGAGCACACCGAGAGAGAATCTAGAACTTAGAACCACTCAACCATTGTCAACCACACATGATTAGAGCAATTGTTGATCTACGTATCCCAAACAAGTATGGAACGCAACAGAAATTAACAAGCAACGGTAGTGAAAGATTTCCCTTACAAGTTCCATGACTGTAAGATATTCTCCAAGTTAGACATGAAAGCAGGGTACCATCAGCTAATGTTAGATCCAGATTCGAGACAAGTTGCTACCTTCAGCACACCATGGGGGAATTCCCGACCGAAACGTTTGATCTTCGGCGCAAAATCTTCGCCAGACATGTTTGATGAGACAATATTTCGCAACTTCGGTGATATTCCGTATTGTCTTAACCAGAGATGACTTGCTGATGAGTTAATCTTGAACAACATAATGACACGAAAGAAAGTAAACCACCCGAATTCAAGCAAGCAGTTATGAGGTTTCTTGGAATGGTTGGATATCTTGTACATTTTGTTCCAAGATATTCAAGTCCAAACAGGTCCACTTGGAGCCATCACACACAAGGATGCAAAGTTTAAATGGGGTCCAGAAGAAGAGATGTGTTTTCAATAGATCAAGAAAGTAATCACAAGTGCTGAAACCATTGCATTCTTTGACCCAAAGAAACCAATCATATGCGAGCAGATGCAAGTTTCCATGAAGGATTATCAGCAGGATTATTCCAAGAAACTGACAAAGGAGTACAACATGTTCACTTCATCAGTAGAACCATGACAGACAGATCCTGAAAAGAGACACGGCCAGACAGAGAAAGATACCCTCGCTGTCAAGTGGGCGAAGAACCGATTTGAAATGTACCTGTTAGGCGCTCCAAAGTTCAAGATCATAACAGCGAACAAACCGTTGATCCCAATGTTCAACGAGGCAACTGCAAAGCTACCTATCAAGACATCCTTTATCAGAAACAGAAAGCGAGGAGACAGATCATGATCACAGTGTTAAGAATAGTGTCCAAGAAGATCATGCAGTAGTGATAGAGAGAATTAAAGAAGAAACTACAAAAGATGAACAACTCCAGAAGGTGAAACAAAGAATCCTGAAGGATGACTGGAACTGTTATAAGAAAGATCCAGACGTATGTTGTGACGCCGATTTACAATCTATTCTGGATATTTCAATTCCTTTCTTTTAGGCCACGATTGACTGGAACTGGCAACACTGTTCGGCCGTGTCGAAAACTGATTTTGATAACGGGCCACGCCAACACTGACCAATTCCTGTCGACGCATCACGCTGAGCAGTATGTTTTAATTTACTCTATTCAAGAATATTCCCACGTGCGGGTTTTCTGATATTTACACAGAAACTCAGATTGCAGCGATGTCACTTTGGTTATGATTTAGTAAAAGATTGCTGGGTGTGCCATGTATAATATCTGAGTAAGTGAACCGTTCATTTATTAATAAATAACATTATATATATATAGTAAACTTAAAAAAGCTTGTCCGTTATGATTATTCTGTGTGTTTTGGTCCCCTCTCCGCCTTGCGAGTTATTCCCTAGTCACGTCATAAAACGTACAACCGTTTCATAGCATCAGATATGAATTATACATTGAGGAAGACATCACTGCAGAATGAGCCAGATAGCCATCCCACGAATCCTACAACGAAAGGTGATCAAAGCTGCTCACAGTTTAGGACACCTGGGTATGACGAAAACCAAACAATGGCTGAGAGACAAATATTAATTTCCCGCAATGAACACATGGAACACCAAGAAGAGTTGAAAGTGATAATGGCCCGCCGTTCAATTCTCAAGCATTTGCTGATTTGGCACAAGAAGAGAGGTTCATACATCTGACAAAGTCACACCAGCAGATAGAATTGAAACACTGTGCTAAGCTAAAACATGAGCAAAAGCTCAATCAGGGACTATAATTCACAGAAGCGTGATTTTAAATGCATCGAGAAACTACGTTTTGAGTTATTTTGGAACCAAATTTAGAGTTAAGGTCAAATTTGGTTGGAAGCCAATTTCTCGTAAGAAAGGGAGAAATGTAGTATCCTTTGCTTTTATGCATCAACCATGTAATACATGTTTTGTTAGCAACATGGCGTCGATCCAAAACAAATCACTAGCGTGAGTATGTCGATTGCTTTCCCAGATTAAAGTTTAAGACCATTATTTGTCGACTGTCAGTGTATTATAGTGGAACGTGTCATAATATGAAGAGCCAGATGTAAATGACATTCCAATTGTTGCCTTGTGGTCAGTATGTGGTCAATATTGTTTACATTTTTGATGTATGTTATTTATTAAACAAGACTAGGCACGCCTAGTAGAGCTGGTCGGATATTTGAATGTTAAAAAATGTTTTGTCTTGTAATATGGCAGAATATAATTATATATGTAATTTGGAAAGGGGTGTTATGGTACTAATTTGTTTAACTGGAAAATATGATTGACTTTACTTGTTCACACAAAGTTACTAACAATATGTTGATATTACATGGTTTGAAAAGGTACAAAATTTCATTTTGGTTTGGAAAACATAATGGGCCTCTTTTGACTATAAGTAAGTAGGCCAACATGTAGTACAGTATTTTTACTCTGGGGAGACATATCCAGGAAACGAAATACTAATATAATAAAACGGAACACCGTTTTCGCCATGTATTCTAGCCCCGTGCAATCAAGCCTGTGTCAGCCTGTACACACTAAAGCATAGGGGAAAATAAGCTTATAAAAAAGTTAGCGTTATTTTTGGAGTATGGCGTTGACACTTTCACTGATGGTCAAGAACGTGTTATTATAATATATAAATATGAAATTTGGGATCATTTGATTACATATTGTTGTTGTTATGAACCAAGAAAGTTACTAAGATTTGCGTCGAACATGATTTTAGGCGAAGTGTTGTGGAAAATGTTGACTGATTAGATCGCGGAATTCAACTTTATAACCTCACCTTTTTATAGTTCCATAGTAATCCTTAGTAACATTTAACAGTCAGGCAAATTAGTATGGTCTTCAAATGGTCATATTCTGTGTATTTTGTGTGTAAATGTGATTTGTAAACTAAATTGTCCCGATATTTTGTATGACCCGTCAAGGGGGGTTGCCATAATCATTGGGCTAATTGCGCGCACCATAGGCAACTTTGAAGGGGTTCGCCAATAATCATTGGGCTAATTGCGCGCACCATAGGCAACATTGAACGTAAAGGCCGTGAGTCAGTCAGTCAGTCAGTCACGCAGTGAGACAGTCACGGTTGGGACTATAATAGGCTGATCGTGTACGACCAGCAAAAACTAAACATATTTTTTTCATTGACATTTTTGGACAATTCTATATTGCTGTATGTTCATTCACATATTGTATTTTTCTTATATTGTAATGTTATTTAAGTGTTGTTATGTTATCTGTTATGCGCTTAGAGACTTCGGTGAGAGGCGCTTTAGAAGGTGTGTTACTTATCTTCGAGTTTCGAGTTTCGAGTCTGATTTTCGAGTTTCGAGTTTCGAGTATCGAGTATCGAGTTTAAAATTTCGAGTTTCGAGTCTCAATTTCGAGTTTCGAGTTTCGAGTATCGAGTATCGAGTTTAAAATTTCGAGTTTCGAGTCTGATTTTCGAGTTTCGAGTTTCGAGTATCGAGTATCGAGTTTGAAATTTCGAGTTTCGAGTCTCAATTTCGAGTTTCGAGTTTCGAGTATCGAGTATCGAGTTTGAAATTTCGAGTTTCGAGTCTCAATTTCGAGTTTCGAGTTTCGAGTATCGAGTATCGAGTTTCAAATTTCGAGTTTCGAGTTTCGAGTATCGAGTATCGAGTTTCAAATTTCGAGTTTCGAGTCTGATTTTCGAGTTTCGAGTTTCGAGTATCGAGTATCGAGTTTAAAATTTCGAGTTTCGAGTTTCGAGTATCGAGTATCGAGTTTCAAATTTCGAGTTTCGAGTCTGATTTTCGAGTTTCGAGTTTCGAGTATCGAGTATCGAGTTTCAAATTTCGAGTTTCGAGTCTCAATTTCGAGTTTCGAGTCTCAATTTCGAGTTTCGAGTTTCGAGTATCGAGTATCGAGTTTAAAATTTCGAGTTTCGAGTCTGATTTTCGAGTTTCGAGTTTCGAGTATCGAGTATTCGAGTTTCGAGTATCGAGTATCGAGTTTGACATTTCGAGTTTCGAGTTTCGAGTATCGAGTATCGAGTTTGAAATTTCGAGTTTCGAGTCTCAATTTCGAGTTTCGAGTTTCGAGTATCGAGTATCGAGTTTAAAATTTTGATTTTCGAGTCTCAATTTCGAGTTTCGAGTTTCGAGTATCGAGTACCGAGTTTAAAATTTTGAGTTTCGAGTCTTATTTTGAGTTTCGAGTCTTATCTTCGAGTATCGAGTTTCGAGTTTTAAAAAAATGCAATCTTCTGAAATCAAACATAGATTGTTATCAGATTTAATAAAAAATCCCACAACCCCCACTCGATATTTGGACCTGTTTTTTTCGAGTTTAGAACTTGAATACGAATTTCTTTAAATGAGGTCTTTAGAGGGGTCCAATTATTATTTTTTTAAATGCAGTCTTCTGAAATCAAACATAGATTGTTATGAGATTTAAAACAAAATCCCACAATGCCCCAGTACTGAGCTACCCTAAACTCGATATTTCGAGACCTGTTTTTTCGAGTTTAGAATTGAACACCAATTTCTTTAAATGAGGTCTTTAGAGGGGTCCAATTATTATATTTTAAAATGCAGTCTTCTGAAATCAAACATAGATTGTTATGAGATTTAAAACAAAATCCCACAATGCCCCAGTATTGAGCTACCCTAAACTCGATATTTCGAGACCTGTTTTTTCGAGTTTAGAATTGAACACCAATTTCTTTAAATGAGGTCTTTAGAGGGGTCCAATTATTATTTTTAAAAATGCAGTCTTCTGAAATCAATCAGAGATTGTTATGAGATTTAAAACAAAATCCCACAATGCCCCAGTACTGAGCTACCCTAAACTCGATATTTCGAGACCTGTTTTTTCGAGTTTAGAATTGAACACCAATTTCTTTAAATGAGGTCTTTAGAGGGGTCCAATTATTATTTTTAAAAATGCAGTCTTCTGAAATCAAACAGAGATTGTTATGAGATTTAAAACAAAATCCCACAATGCCCCAGTATTGAGCTACCCTAAACTCGATATTTCGAGACCTGTTTTTTCGAGTTTAGAATTGAACACCAATTTCTTTAAATGAGGTCTTTAGAGGGGTCCAATTATTATTTTTAAAAATGCAGTCTTCTGAAATCAAACAGAGATTGTTATGAGATTTAAAACAAAATCCCACAATGCCCCAGTATTGAGCTACCCTAAACTCGATATTTCGAGACCTGTTTTTTCGAGTTTAGAATTGAACACCAATTTCTTTAAATGAGGTCTTTAGAGGGGTCCAATTATTATTTTTAAAAATGCAGTCTTCTGAAATCAAACATAGATTGTTATGAGATTTAAAACAAAATCCCACAATGCCCCAGTATTGAGCTACCCTAAACTCGATATTTCGAGACCTGTTTTTTCGAGTTTAGAATTGAACACCAATTTCTTTAAATGAGGTCTTTAGAGGGGTCCAATTATTATTTTTAAAAATGCAGTCTTCTGAAATCAAACAGAGATTGTTATGAGATTTAAAACAAAATCCCACAATGCCCCAGTATTGAGCTACCCTAAACTCGATATTTCCAACTCGATACTCGATACTCGAAACTCGAAACTCGAAAATCAGACTCGAAACTCGAAACTCGAAGATAAGTAACACACCTTTAGAAGCACCGTTTTATTATTATTATTATATTATTATTATTATTATTATTATGATGATGATGATGAGTGGTGATCTTGATCTGATCTGTACTGATTGCAACTCATGGAGCTAATATCGATGGGCTTGATTGTTATTAAGTGTAAACGGATACATTTTAATGTGAAGATATAAATTAAGAGATCTTTCTAACAATTGAACATAACTGCGAAGACATAAGCGCATCAATTTTAATATTTCCCCGGACGGGACACTTTTGACATAACATATGCTGTGTAACATTCCACTCTTCGGGAGTAAAATTAAAAAGAGTGAGATTGAGATTGCTTTGCATACAATTTAAAGTATGAATTTCTCCATTCTAAATTCAATCGATGTGACTGTTAAAGGCCTATGTGATCTTTTCCTGAGAGCGCCCTCTATTCATGATTTTTTTTAGAAAGTAGATGTTCTTTCAGATTTACATTTCTGATCATAAATCGTACATACATTCAAAGTTACAGAGCGATACGATTCCTAATTACCTCAAAATCATGGTTTTAGAATGAATTTAGAGTGAAAATATAAACTGTCGTGTTATCCCGACAGTTTATTTTCACTCTAAAACCATGATTTTGAAGTAATTAAGAATCGTATCGCCCTGTAACTTGGAATGTATGTACGATTTATGATCAGAAATGTAAATCTGCAAGAAAATCTGCTTTCATTTTTTTTTCGATGTTGAGGGCGTTCCCTGGAAAGATCACATAATATACCTTTAACTCACTCTTTTGAAGTAGTCCACTTTTTCCGAGATGTCAGTCAAGTAGGCCCTAATTCCTTTTACTCCCTCTTTGAAAAGATAATAATGACTGCCATCCATGGAACTTCCAATGTATGGTCGCAGGATATCATATCATGCGTGTTTCTACATATTTGTATTCCCGATATATCGATAAATAGTTGATAAAAAAGACTTATAATACATCATGTAACAGCAGAGCAACTGTTTGCTCAAATTTAATATTCAACATAATACATTAGTTGATGAATACGCAATTTTTATCAACTAAAATTGACGAACTATTTCAACATTTATGTCTTTAACAACTCATCCGATACTTATCCAAAGCGTTTTAAAAAATTTGTTGTATAAATAGCAATATAAATATAAATATAACATAGCTGTACAAGTGCATATATCGTCATGATCTTTACAGCGGGTAGCCAGTGACGTTCACGAAGCACTATATCGTGAAATGTTCTCTAGTTTTCGATAGTGTTGCAATTCTAGCAATTGCTTAGTACGATGTTGAAGTTCCTTATATAAGTAAGCCATGGGTATTTTTTCACGTATTCGCTGGTGAAGCATCCTTATAGCTTGCCACTTTTTGAAGATGTTGCCATTGCCAACAGGAGTTTCCTATTGCCATGCTGATATAAGCCCATCATCACGATGACTTAAGGGAATATGTGATCTTTTCCAGGGGGCGTCCTTTATCCTTGATTGTTTTTTGAAAGTAGATTTTCTTGCAGATTTACATTTCTGATCATAAATCATGAATATAGTCATTAGAGTGAAATAGAGTGAAAATAGATTGTCCGCTAGCGAACAATCTATTTTCAACTCTTAAAAACCATGATTTTGAAGTAATTAGGAATCGTATCGCTCTGTAACTCAGAATATATTTATGATTTATGATCAGAAATGTAAATCTGCAAGAAAATCTACTTTAAAAAAAAAATCATGGGTTAGAGGGCGCCCCCTGGAAAATATCGCATAATATGCCTTTACTGTTGTTCTATAATCTATACCATTCTAAACTAGAAGGTATGAGTTATACGAGTATATATATAATGTATATACTGTAGACTATGGTCGAAGTAGGTGCTTGCCAATTTTGTGGATTATAAACCATTTAGGGCAGGATATTTATCATAACAATAACTTAGTTTAAAACAAAGAAATAATAAACGAGTCCAAGTGAAATTAAAATCCATCCACACACCACCGAGACCACAATCCACGTCTTAGCTTTACTTGCGGCTTGTCTGGCTTCTTCGTAGTGACCTGAAGACGCAAAAGTTCGAGCCTGAAAGAGCAAAGGAAATTAAACGTGAATATTATAACTCATATATTATTATAGGGATTTATATAGCGCATTTCCAAACAGACCAATGCGCTGTATAATATATACATTGATATACAAATATGTTGAAAAGCAAGCAGTATTCAGAATTATTTATACATAGTAACTGACAGTCTCATGCGCACCAACCACACAGGGCGGTGCGGTGGTAATCTTCAGTCAATATAACAATACATCAAAATTCCCAATACAGGATAAAATACACAAATGCAGCACTGGAAGAAACATCACAACAGCCCCACCCGCCCAACCACCCCCCCCCCCCCCCCCCCCCCCACACACCGCCACACCCCACGCAAACACTCACAACCACATAGCTCTAGCAGCACTCGCAATACCCCTGAGCAATCAAACCAGCACCACAAAACCCGTAAAAACTCGTAAGAGAATAATATATTCAAATAATATATGTTATTACTATACTAGAATGTGTGAGTTATGGAGACAATAGACAATGTTAACCTCCCTTTACCCTCACAACATGAAATTTATCAAGCGCTGTAACTTTTGAACTTTTAATATGATGTATCTAAAAGAATACATTTTTAGAAAGGAAATGAGTCGAAAAATCCATTTTTGGTATCAAATTTCACCACAATTACTGTTTTTTAATTTTTGCCTAAACAAATCGCTTTTTTGGCTCAAAATTTGCTGCATTCGTAGCAAATTCAGTTTTTGGTAAAAACGCTGAAATTGCACCACATTTTTTGGCACTTTTTGGTCGATAGTTCAAAAAATGAATCAGATATTTTTTTTTTTTTAAAAGCTTCCATGGGAATTTGATTAGGATTATATAAAACTAGAACGACAAAATTTGACAAAATATATTTGTAGTTATATTAACAAAACCTAAAATGGGTCAAAAACCGTGTTTTTTTATAAATTTCTCCAAAATTGTCAATTTTATTTTCATGGTTGGATTCAGTGAACCCTTTTCTTTAAGAAAATGTATACTTTTATATAGATTAAATGAATGATGAAGGAGTTACAGCCGTTTTACGGATGCTATGCTGAGGGTCCACACACCCCTTTCCACATGACTAAATGTGTGAGTTATGGAGACGCTGGACAATAGAAATGTTAACCTCCCTTCTTATTGAGTCGCCGAAGGCTGACTATATAGTTTTGTTTTGTCATTTTTAGAGTAGTTGCTCCAGCAAAATTTGGTAGCCCAATGACGCGCAATGTAGCAACGCTAAATTTTACATAGAAGTTGCACGGTAAGAGCTTTCTAATCGGTTTCCAAAATCACCAAAACGTCTGCGTGGCCCAAAATATGGAGTTTGCAGCGCTTGTTGAAAAAATGAATGCAATAGATAGGTAGAATAGAGATAGCGAAGTTTCCCGAAGTTTGGACGAAATTGAAATCAGCCAGGAAAGTAGTCTAATCGATGGTTCAATTGTGATTTTATACGATGTTTTTAGGGGAAATTGCGCGACGAGCCATTTTGTTTCTATTTCCATAGACAACCCACCCCGACCCCGACGTCGCGGCATGGCGCAAAATATGGAATTAGCCGTGTTTGTTAGAATAGAAAATGACATATTTAGATAGAATAGAGTTTTCTAAAGTGTACCGTGATTTGGTCGAGATTCAATTCGTCCATGAAAGTGTTGCAATCGATGGTTCAATTGTGAATTTGTAGCATGTTTTTTAGGAGAAACTGCGTGACGAACCATTTTGTTTCTATTTCTGAAAACACCACACGTATGCGTGGCCCAAAATACGGAGTTTTAAGTGCTTGTTAGAATGGAAAATGCCATAGATAGGTAAAATAGGATTATATAAGTATCCCGTTCTTTGGACGAAATTTAAATCATTCGGGAAAGTAGTATAATCGATGGTTCAATGGACTCTATTTGTGAATTGTTGGCGTGTTTTGTGAATAAAATGGCGTATTGGGCTGGTCTGGTTGGTAAATTGGAAATAGTGCAACAGTCCGCACTGTGTGCATGGGTGGTCTCTTACACCGAAGATAGTTAGTTATTAGGCCCGATACAGCGTGTGTTTGCGTTAAGTTCATCATGCTTGTGACATGACGAAACCTGAAATAATAGGGTGCAAATTGGCCACTTGAGATTGCTTGACAATTCATTGTTGAATCCCATACGGTGGATTTGACTACCTAGGTAGTGTATAGGTCAATGAACCTGCTATTGATTATTAAAGTGAACTATGTTTGAGTTTTGGTGTTACAGATAACTTACAGTGGAATTGCAAGTTGTTGGCTGATTCTTTTCTGTATTTATTCAAGTTTGATTTAACCTTTTGATTTAATAGTGCATTGATTCCTGGATAATTAGGACACTATCAAGCCAAATTGATCCCAATTTTGAGATTACAGTGCTCACTGTCACCGATGTTTTATTATGAATTTGGAATAACTTTAGATTTTGATTGTGTTGAAATGAAAGGTAGATCTAAATTTTTGAAATGAAGACAACTTCTCCCAAGGTTGTTTATGACATAGTTAAATCATGGACTTCTAATAAGTCCATGGTTAAATAAACGTGGAATGATCCAAATATCATTAAGTCCAAGTAAGTAAATAAAGCAGTTTTAATGGTCCCACTTCTATAATTTTCTTTTATTCCCTTAATTTTTGCCATAACTTTTTTGTTAAAATATTTAAAAGGCTGACATCTTGGTAAGGGAGCGTTCATAAATACTCTGGTGGGGGGATGGGGGGGGGGGGGGGGGGGCAAAAAGTGTTGATACTCTGCAAAGGGGGGTCAAAAAAGGTTTTTGAAAACCCATCACAAATAGAATATGATACATGGTCAACAAAATCCCATAAAAATTATGATACCTATGTTCTCTGAACTTGATAATGAACGGGACAAGAAAGTTTCAGGTGCAGGCTGTAATACACGGGGGGGGGGGGGGTCAAACAAGTTTGTGGCATGGCGAGAGGGGGGGGGGGTCAAAAAGTGTTGATATACCAAAAATGAAACTATCCAGCCCCCCCCCCCCCCGCCCCCAAAAGTATTTATGAACGGTACCTAATAGGTTTACTTTAATCCAATGACCATTTTAAAGCAGAGTTTGTATTACTACGGTAGTAACCAATCCCCCAGAACCATGAAGAAAAATGTGTTTACAAAGGCTTCGTGCTCTTCAAGTTATGCAATTATCAATTGCAACCACGGCCCCTGGGTACTCAGGGATGGCCGGGACTTTGTCATCATGTTTGTTGGGGATTTGACTCAAAATGTGTCCCCGCAGGGCCGGGCGGATGCGTGGACTTGTTGTATCAATTTATGTCGGTCCACGCGTTTTGAACTCGCCACCGCCCCCCCCCCCCCCCCCCCCAAAAAAAGGTGGCGTCGTTGCGCTTTTCTGAATCGTGTTCTGCTCAAATCACGATAACTAACGCAAAAGGATATTGTCATGGTTTTGGTCTCATTTGAAAGCTAAATAATTGCATTACATAACATGCAAATATGTGGTTGATTGAGTTGGGAAGTGGCGGGGGGGGGGGGAGATGCACATAAACTCTCTGGGAAAAAAGTGTGTGCAAAGCGGTGCCTTTCCTTATGGATAAGTCGCATGATCGGCTTTTCCCCTATTCGCTACACAGTAAACGCAAATATTAACCCCAATTTATATAAATTACTCTAACGAATTTTTTTTTCTCGCAAAAGTAGGGTCTATAGATTTTTGGAAAGCTCTCAACATTGGCAATTCAAAAATGCAGTTTAAATCAGTGTAGCGTAGGGGGCATAGTGAACAAAATATAAGGTAAACTCTAAAAAAATATTTAAACTTGTTGGGGCACTTTTATTAGCCTGTACTATACTGTATGTTATAATTAACCAGCGGCAGTAACCCATGGCAATCCTATAGAGGTGCTTGTTAGTAATTTCATGAGGAATTCAAAAATGCAAAGAACATTATGTCATGGGTAGATATAAGAATTACATGGATCTCAAATAAATATAAGATTTTAAAAAAAAATCAAACATTGTGAATCATACATTTTACCAAAAGCAATTGCGTTTAGGTAAAAACTATGTCCAAGTTAGACAGGTGTTTAGCTTCAAACCGTGTTTAACTACGTACAAAAATACAGGCCATCGATGCCAAACCTTCATAATATTTTCAATCGTGAGCATCAATGATTAACGCCTATTTACTATCATGGATCGGACTATCAACTACTGAAGATACGCGACCCGATGTGATCGCGTACGGGATGGGGATTTCACTCGCGAAGTGCAAAAAAGGTGTTTAAATAACACTTACCTGCTTACCACGCGACAATTAGTTTTACCATATTATACACTAAACAGATTTTTGAGAAACCTTTCCCAACTTTTAAAGTTGATCTTAAGAATTACGAACCAATACTAGGCAAGTGTGTACGTATTTGAATGCACTTCTCATAATGATTCCAAATAATATGGTGACGGCATTAAATAATCTTGACATTTTTAAAACATTTTGTGAAGTTTAAGAACTGTCGTCTGCAGACGACTTCCACGTGGAAAGTGTTCAGATTATTTGAAATAAACAACGTTATTTCTCGTCTGTTATTCTACGGTTGGTTACCTTCAAAAATATTGATGATTCTTTATTTTTAAATCAATTAAAAGTAATGTAATCGGGTCGATAATATGTTATGAGAGGAATCATCCAAAAAAAATCCTTTTGACTGAATAGAAAAATATATTCTGACCTTCAGTGGAAATCGGAACAAAATCTAGGTAGGGAACTTATTATACACAAGATACATTGAGTGATCTGTGAAACTACTCCCAATGATATCGGGCCCTATGCCTTGAATTGAAGAAGTCTTGTAAAACATAAAACGGTTCAAAATTATCTAACCATTAAATTCAAGGCAATTATATTGTAAAACAATCAAACGTGTAACATGCTTTATTCCAATTGAATGCTGATTTTGCGAATTTAAATGCCAATTGGTGTAAATGACAATTTGATTTAGCTCGAATCACAATATCAAGTCCACTATACTTCCAAACAGATTGATGCTTTTACCAAATCGGCCGCGCATTCGTTAACATGGCAGCGTATAGGCCCTAAACAGATTTGAATCTCAATAAATTTATTTGATTTTGCATGTATCAATTTAAATTCTTTTAAATGAAATTGACTGCTTGTTTTGCAAAAAAGATACCCCAATACACGTCGATAGCAAGATGCTAAGATTTCTCGCGAAATTGAATACCCTAATACAAATTGAACTTAACAAAGTGCGAAATTCGCCGGGAAAACCTATATTAAAGACATATTATATGATCTTTTCCAGGGAGCTCATGATTTTTGTTGTTGAAAAAGTAGATTTTCTTGCAGATTTACATTTCTGATCATAAATCATACATACATTCCAAGTTAGAGAGCAATGCGGTTCCTAATTACCTCAAAATCATGGTTTTAGAGAGAATTTAGACTAGAGTCAAATCAGTTTATTTTCACTCTAAAACCATGATTTTAAAGTAATAAGAATCGTATTGATTCATGTAACTTGGAATGAATGTACGATTTATGATCAGAAAATGTAAATCTGCTTTCAATTTGTTGTCAATGTTGAGGGCGTTCCCTGAAAATATCACATAAATTATACCTTTAACATACGAGGGGTATCAAAAAGTTCTTGAATTAAAACATTATGGTGCAATAAATGGTCTCATGAGTATAATGTTTACTGATACTTGTGGGACGCCTTCCAGAAGAATATTAGGCTTATTTTTTTTTTAAATGTTGTCATTTGTCACTCATAGGTAACGATTTATCTCTGTAAATGACAACATTTATAAGCCTCATACTCATTTGGAATGCGTCCCACAAGGATAAGTTATTGGGCCATTTAATTAACCATGTACACAGCACCGTTACAAGACGTCATTACTTTACATGGCCTTGGCATCTAGTCAGGCCTTGAAATAAGATATGAAAAGGGCAGGCAATTTAAGGCAATTTGAAAGGGAAACAATTCCAATTCTAGCTGCAATAAAACGAAAATATTACTTCTAAAACATGACACCATTTTTGCCCTACATTTGCAGCGAAAGAATTGAACAGCTCAAATCATTCATTATATCCTACATATTGTCTGTGACAGCAACAACAAATGTAAATAATAAAACATATGTTTTACTGTTTTGAGAAAAAAAATAGTGTTTTTGTGTGATTTCTTCTTGCAAATGTTTTCTCCACATTAACTTTGAGTTACATTTAAGTTCCCTGCTTTGGTTACAACATTTCTGTAAACTCTTGAGCTGAGTGAGGTCTTGCTTGCATTGATCATAATCTTGAACCATGGTAGCTGAAAGGTTCGTCAATTTTTGATGCAATTAACAAGTCCCGGGTCCTAACTGTGCATGCATTGTACTAGGAGAATGGGGTCCACATCTATTGACCTATCTGGGGTCTTGAACTTCACTAACGGCTATGAAAGTAATAATTAATAAATACGGAAGGGATTCAGATTGTAACAATACTATTATTAAAAGTAATAAAATATTTGATACGTTTGGGTCTGAAACAAAGATTGTAATATGATTAACATGACGCACTAGATCAATTAAAACATTGATGAATGCACATAGTCTATAGTCTCCTCCAATTATCACTTTATACTGTGAGCACTTCTGTTGTATCAAACACATGACACAAAATGTTGCTGCAATAGTCCATATTTTCGCGACATGCATACTGAACCACACATACATGGGATTATAAATGTACCCTTAGCGAGAAAAAAATCTTATGCTCCTTACGACTTCCATTATAAATGATAACTTATTTCCAATTTGATAGGCCAAGAATGATGATATTTTTAGTGATGTTAATATTCATTTCAATTTATAATTAACCCAAACCACACAAGCTATGTTATTGTGTGGAAATCAAGAGAGGGGGACATAAAATTACCCCCAATCATCTACGCAAATCCCCAGTTAACCACTCAATTAACCTATCCTACGCTCTCCTGAGCACGATTTTCAGTTTTGTAGATAACGTCAAACTGAATCCAATCTTGTGCCTCGCGCGTAAACAATATTTCCTGCCATAGTGAATCAAACATTCCAGGAACGTCAGGGTATTTTAACCATAACCAATCACCTAGTTTTTTTTATAGAAATCAGAGCGTCCCAATTCTCCCAACTGACCCTCTGTTCACCCCCCCCCCCCCCCCCCCCCCCCCCCCCCCCCCCCCCCCCCCCACCACACTTCCTTAACCTCACAACTAACTTGCCAACGCTCACCAGGACAGCAATTTCAAACACCATCACCATGATCACATATTCCAGGAATGTTAGGGTATTATTAGCAATTGTGTATCCATATACGTAATGCTAATCTTGAGCTACTTCTTCGTCAATACCACTTGGAATGCCTTAACTTTTTACATAAAACTTATTGCATAGTCCTTTTCATTCTTTGCTTGTGTAAATTGCACTCTTACAACATAATTTTCCCCATTTGCTAATAGCACCACAGACAACAAACAACTACACTAAAGCTATTCCAATAAAATACAACATATGCAACTTTGAATAGAGTGAAACAGCTAGCAGATCTGATAGATTTCACTTTTAGTCAGACTAATTTCGAAGATATAGAATATCTTGGA
This sequence comes from Ophiura sarsii, assembly GCA_035610835.1. Taxonomy (NCBI): domain Eukaryota; kingdom Metazoa; phylum Echinodermata; class Ophiuroidea; order Amphilepidida; family Ophiuridae; genus Ophiura; species Ophiura sarsii. The sequence continues at coordinate 12,283,240 of CM069443.1, forward strand.
CATCTGCCAACAGGGGTCTTTCAATCAAACAGGCAAAGATGGTAATAGTGAGGACATGATCTTTATAAACCCATCTTTATTAATACCGCCGCTTCTTTTTGACTAACCCTGTATAATAATAAAATACAAGGGAATCAATAAATTCAACCTCTACACCCCAAAAATATACTCCACTTCTTTCAATGGCAATTGAAATCTGTCTAACCCATTTTTTACTACTAAATTATTAAATGACTTTGCCGATGCGGGTTACATAACAATATGCAAGATTATATTAGGCAACTGTTTCCCACCATGTTTCACTAAACATAATCACAATAATCAGCAAATGAATGTAATTATTCACATCAATAATGGTTTCTTAGGACAGTGGTAATAGATCAGTCACACTTACCTCCTACAGACAATGTCGTCTAGACCTAGACATCCCTTCATTTGCAAATGGCTACTTTAACCAACCTCTACAACCTATTCACCTTACTTATCTCTCTAAACTTCAACAACCATTAACAGCAACTATATCGGCGACTCATGGTTCCGGTTGGATCCAAAACATGCCTACACATATCCAAACTATAATCAATGCCAACCACCATAATCACCAAATAGGAAAACCGCCCCATACGAAAACCGCCACATACGAAAACCGCTACACCCGAGAACCGCTCTAGTTATATATCGACTCACTATACTGCATTTACATGCAGAGCGTAACTAGAGGGGGCATAGTGGATGGTACAATGCCCCCCCCCCCCCACCCCTCTGCCAGAAGGCTTGCCCCCCCCCCCTGATGCCACCCCCTCAATGAAATGAGAAACTCTATGTATATATATATATACAAACAATAGACGGTTATGCCCCCCTCCCCTGATCACAGGCCTGTCCTCCTTGCCCCCCCCCCCCCCCCCCCCTCAATTGACTAAGACAATATATACGCTACTGTCGACATGAAAGCCTATCAAACGTAAATATTAATAGCTGGCCGGATGCTATACTACCGAAGATGTGGGGGCATCCCTCCCCCTTCGGTTTAGCTATATTTGGCTAGATGAAGAAACAAATACTTCGGCAGATGCCTCGGAAAATGATAAGCGTCGAAAGATAGCCAATTGCAGCAGCTTGGCCCGTATTACGACAGTAGTAACAGTGTGACTTGGAAGGACAAAGAGAATTATTAATGAGGTCCTATTGTCTTAATTATTAGTTCAAAACTCTGATTAACAAAGGATAATTTAGCTTGAAAACTTTGAGGAACAATAAGAAGACGGTCCCTGTATTGTAATATGGAAACATGTAGGTAAGCTCGATATTTCATTTATTATTCATGGTTCTATTGATTTGGTATTGGTAAACTATAGAGAACAATACCCACCCAGAACCCGGTGGAAAGTCTGGGGGTCAGACTCATTAATATTCATGATGTCTGATCAAATGATCAATACTGTTTTGACTGTGTCTGGAATATGCAGTCTTCATTATTTATTCATGACATGAACTTTTATTAAAAGATTGTATGTCTGGCGAAAAAGTATAAAACGGCCAAGTGTGACCTCTGAATCTGTCAGAAAGAAACAACTTGCTTGATACTAGTGCATGAAGAATTGGTTGCAAGATGTATAGTAATAACTACAGTTTACCTAGGAGTATGCATGGATGGAAAGATGCAGATATGGATAAAGAGCCTGATTTGATAATATTGGATGAAAAAAACGACGCTGACGATGAGAAGTCTTCGAATTCATCCAATAATCAACCGTTACAATTAAGCTATGTTGAAAGAAAAGTTACCAGTGAGAGCAGACCTACGAATGAAGACCTGTACCACAAAGTCCTACCACATAATAAGTGGGTGGACAGCTTAAAAAGCGTTGCCGATGAAAACTTGTATCACAAGGTTCTACCGCATAATAAATGGGATAGACAAGTGACGCACGTTACTGTCAAAATGTTTAACTCAAAACCGTACGTTGACATTAGAAAATTCTATACCAGAGAATCCAATGTTGGAGGAAAAAGGAGAAAATGGCTCCCTACTCGCAAAGGAATCTGTTTGTCAGCGAAAGAGTTTCAAGGCATGGTATCATCTATGCGCTTCGTAGATGAAGCATTGGTAAAGGCCAGCATTCCTTTGGGATATGATTGCAACTAAAGGATGAAACCAAACGCTTAAACAATACTTACAAGGAATTAACTCATTATCTCTGAAGAACAATGGGATAGTTGTGTTTCTATAAATAGACCTCTCAAAATGTATAAAGACGCTTAGAATTTTTTAGTTCTGAACACATCATCTTATCGTATTGATGAACAGAGACATACCATGAGACTAACAATGATGAATGGTAGCGTGGATGAGATTTGTAAATTGTTTGATGAACTGAAAATTGAAGAATTAACAAGCGATGAACCAAAAGCTATGGATGAATCAACCGAAAAAAAACTTGACGAGGCGATCGAGATGTACGATAAGGAGAGTGCAGAACTAGAATGTAAGGAGGAGAAAAAAGAGAAGAAGGAGGATGAGAAAAAAGAGACTGATGAATCATCGTACGATACCACGGATAATATCTACCAAAATCCTGATGAGATGGTTGATATTCTCAAACAACTAGTACGTCACATTGCGGCCCACTTTCTCAATTTGGTGTTCAAAACAACATTCCTGAGATGTTCATCGGAGCAGGATGGTGTAGACGAGACAGATATGGAGGCCGAGGAAAAAGGAGCGTTCGGTGGAAGCCATCCATGCCTAGATGATTTCAAGAATGACTTGGCATTCAACAACTATATATATCTTTAACCTCTCGCTAAGATGTATAGAAAGAGAGTACATAGAAAGCGTGGAACTATTGTACGTGTTTGCCAGACAGCAGTTAGAGATTTCTAACGAGATCAATATCAACATATACACCGTGTTTAGTGATTGCATTGCTGATTGGCGAAAAGACAGAAATAGTGTGAACGTTGATTTGAATCCACCACACTTCATCAAGATAGCTGTGAAGAAGGGCAAAGAGCAGTTTTTACACAATTTTACCGAACTAGTGATAAAATCCATGAAGAAAGATGACCAGTGATATGACTATGGCTATGATGGAGGAATTTAAAAAAACTATAGATACTATGAGTGTAAAAGAAGTAGAAACTGTGAGAGATATCTTGACGGATTTATTTTACTATCGTGCAGATCAGAAACATGAATTAATGAGGAATCATAATTATTACAGAGTTAAACTATATGTAAGATCGATTTCTGATGAAATTGTGTTTGAAATTATGAAAGATAAAAAAGATGATATTCGAGTAAATGATTTGCTGAGTGGTGAAATATCATCAATCATTGAAATTCTTTTAAACGAAGTTTATAAGGAGTGCGATTGTAAAGAAAAGTATATGATTAGAAGTATTGCAGTTTTTAGTTATATATTTAATTTGTGTAAAGACATTCCTAATAAATACTATTCAGAAATAATTGAGTGTATATTAACAGCTATGAAGAATTCTTCTCGAGGAAAATATAGTATTATGATATTGGCTGATCTATGTAAAAAAGAAGAAAAAAATTGTTCAAAAATGTATGCATTGAAATTGTTATTTTGTACAACCATGGCGCTTGGTATTATGTATGTTTCATGTAAATAGTTTTATGTAAAAGTAAAAAAATATATAGATATGATAAAAAATATATATATAAAATAATTTTAAAAATAAATAAATATAGGCCTATATAAAATATATATATATATAAAAAAAAATTAAAAAAATTGCAGTGCGATATTTATTTGAATGTATTGATGTGTGTATGGATTGTGGATTTGTTTGATTAATTTTCATTGCATTATTTTATCGTGATTGTATAATTTACTTTTTGTGTGAAGTGTTAATAAAATAATAATTAAAAATAAAAATCAACGTGTCTGTGTGTTTAAATAACGTGTACTTTTCAATTTGCTATCACTATTACAATGATTTCGTTAGATGAAGTGTTACATGAAATCTATTACAATCCCAAACATCCTTCTTCATATAGCGGTGTACAGTCTTTGTACAAAGCCGCGAAGAAAGATGGTCGGGTCAACCCAACTATAGTTGATATACAAGATTGGCTTCAAAGACAGGACACCTACACTCTTCATCGTCCAATACGTAAACGGTTTAAGAGAAATAGAGTTTACGTTTCATCAATCGATGAACAGTGGGAAATGGATTTAGCTGACATGTCAAATTTAAGTCGTTATAATAAAGGTTATAGATATTTGCTAACGTGTATAGATGTATTTTCTAAATATGCTTGGGCTGTTGCTTTGAAAGATAAAAAAGCTGACACAGTCATGAGTGCTTTTAAGTGGATTTTGAATAAACAGGGCCGAAAACCTCAAAGGGTTCACACTGATAAAGGAACCGAGTTTACGAATAAAATGTTTCAAGAATTTCTTACCAAAGAACATACATGTATATCATTCTTTACTACTGGAAATGAAACTAAAGCAAGCATCGTTGAAAGATTCAATCGCACATTAAAAAATCGAATGTATCGATATTTTACTGCTCAATCGACATTAAAATATATATGCCTATACTAGAGCAAATATTACAGGCGTACAACAATGCCTATCACCGAAGTATTAAAATGACTCCTTCGGAGGTCAATAAGGATAATCAAAAAGAGGTTTGGCAAAATTTATATCCCGAAAATAAAAGGTTTAACTTTAACTTTAAATTCAAACTTGGTGATAAAGTGAGAATATCAAAAAACAAATTAAAGTTTGAAAAGGGTTATTTGCACAATTTTACGGAAGAAATATTTATCATAACATCTAGACACGCGCGTGACCCCCCGGTGTATAAGTTAAAAGCGTACAATGGCGAGTTAATAAAAGGGACCTTCTATGAACAAGAATTGATCAAAATTGTTAAGAAGGAAGATGATCTATTTAGGATAGAAAAAGTTTTAAAAAAACAAAAACGTAATGGTAAGACTCAATACCTAGTCCGTTGGAAAGGGTTCTCAAAAGAGTATGACTCCTGGTTAGATAATATCGTAGATTTCAGACAAAATAAATAGACAGGTAGTTAAGGATAATACGTTAGTGTATACTACATTATCATCATGGATAGTCATAACAGTTTTTATGTAACACTACCAGTGATTCGTCTCTCGCACATTTCCCAAATAATAGTCCTGCTAGTTTTAAAACAAAGTTATCCCGTCCATTAAATTTACGTGGATCTTATGAAGTGGCTCTCACTGAAATTATATATACCCATTCTTTTTACAATGTCTGGGAAGAAAACAATACGTTTATATTTAATGAGGGGGGTCCAACCAGTCTTTCTAGAGTTGTACGCATACCCGTGGGGTTTTATAAAAGCGGACAACAGCTAATGATGGAAATTGAGAGAGCCATGCGCCAAAACAGCGACGTTGTGGGTTCTCGTATTGACTTGCACGAAGAAAACCACTCTCGAAGATGCGTCGCAAGAATTGATAATAATACAGCTTTGTTTCTAAAACCTCATCTATCCAACTTACTTGTTTTTCAAAATCTGCATGTGCTTGAAGTTGGTCAGAAAAGCACACTTCCTATAGATGTAAATCGAGGTATGCACGCTTTTTATGTTTATAGCGATATTGTAGAACCAACGCTCGTAGGTCACGATAGCGTTCCTCTATTGCGTACTGTCGACGCCGTTCACAATAAAGTTGGAGATGTAATAACCAAATCTTACGTCGCGCCACATTACGTTCCTCTAAAAATTCATGATTTTGACGAGATCGAAATTAATATAAACACGAGTACGGGCAGATTAATTCATTTTAACGGCGGCTTCGTTGTTATAAAGTTGCGTTTTCGAAGGAGGTCTCCCTTATTGAATATACAATAATGTACCCCAGAAGATCAATGTGTCCCCAAACGGTCTATGATAACTACTATTTAAATCAGGCGGGAAATGGAATTCCCGTCTATCATGGAGGTGGGACACAGCACGGTGGATCAGGACTCGGTGGTCTTTTAGGGGGTTTATTAAGATCTGCGATGCCTTTACTTGAGAAAAGGTGCATCTGTACTGGGTCGTAGGGCATTAAAGACAGGAGCTGATATAGTTGAAGATGTAATAGGTGGGAAAAAGTTAAAGTTATCCGTAAAAACACGAGTGAAACAAGCAGGTAGAGATATCGGCTCACAAGCGATGAAAGCAACCAGATCGAAACTATCGCAGAGAGGGGGAAGTAAAAACAAGCGAAAGCCCATCAAACGAACGCCTAGCAAACGAAAGTCTATGAAAAGGAAACCTATAAAAAGAAAGGTATCAAAGACACGCGGCATTCGAAAGAAAGTTACGAAAGCGAAAAGGTCTCCAGATATCTTTGGGTTCTAATTTAGACAGAAACAATATTAAACCTAAAAAACAACAAAACAATGGCATTCATTCACGATGATAGTTGCGAGTGTACTTTATCTCAGCTGGATTTGTTTACTGTCCCGCCAACACAGACAAGCAATACGCAGGGTAACTGGACGGAATACTTTCCTATCAGCACTGTCGAAGACACCAACGCTCCCCTTGAATTCTTTATTAGGGGAGGAGATGATTATTTGGATTTGAGTAATTCCATACTACAGGTTCAAGCCAAAATCACGAAGCAAGATGGTACGGATTTAACAGATGATGATCATGTGGGACCCATTAACAATTTTATGTCATCCCTTTTTTCGCAAGTGGATGTTTTTCTCAACGGAACCCTGGTGACGCATTCAAGTAACACGTATGGATACAAAGCTATACTTGAAACAATTTTAAACTATGGTAAAGACTGCCAAGAGTCTCAGTTAACCTCTTCCCTATTTTATAAAGACAGCGCCAATAGACTCGACGCGGCAAATCCCGACGCGACTTCGGGTGCGCGTAATCATGGTTTGAAGAAACGCGCATCCTTTACCAACCAGAGCAAAATTGTGGATATGGCTGGAATGATCCACAGTGAAATGTTTATGCAAGGGAAACTTTTGTTGAATGGTGTTGATCTTAAAGTAAAAATGCATCGTGCCAAAGACTCATTTTGCCTCATGACGGATTCCGATGATGTTGCCTATAAAATAAAGATAGTAGGAGCTTCGATTCTTATTAGGAAAGCAACTGTTAACCCTACTATAACGCTAGCTCATGCAAGGCCCTCGAAAAGGTACCAGCTCGCTATCCTGTATCACGTACAGTAGTCAAAACATTCAATATCCCGGCTAACGACCTGTCTGTGACCAAAGAGGGATTGTTCACTGGACAAATACCCAAGAGAATCGTCATAGGTTTGGTGGATAATCAAGCATTGAACGGAAGCTACAAACTTAACCCCTATAATTTTCAACACTTTGATTTGAATAAAGTAGGGCTGACTATAGACGGTCAAAATATACCTTTCCGTCCGCTTACGCCTAATTTCAACGCTGAAGTTGGGCAGAATTACATTTTGAATTATCAAACTCTGTACTCTGAGCTTACTAAGCAGTATAAAGATTTTGGAAGTTGTATAGACCGTGAGGATTACAGGGGTGGATATAGTCTAATAGCTTTTGATCTCACCCCAGATTTGACGAATACCGATATTTTTCAACTTGTAAAAAATGGTAGTCTAAGATTGGAATTAGGGTTTAGTAAACCACTTCCTAGTAAGGTCAGTGTTTTGGTGTATGGTGAACATAGGAATCTTATTCAGATAGATCGGAACAGAAATATTATATATGACCTATCAAGCTAGTATATTATTATTATTATGAATACCAAAGAACTGCTTTCTGTAATGAAAACAGATATCGTTACTAGATTATTATTTAGAGGTGTTTTCCCATCGAATGAATTACCGAAAGGAACCCTAACTTTACCATTTGCGGCAATTGCTAATGTAGACCCTAGTTCTAAACCAGGTTCGCACTGGGTAGCTTTTTTTATCAACACCAATGGGTTCGGAGAATTTTTTGATTCTTACGGATCATTGCCTGAAACTTATTCAAAAAGGTTTAAATTATTTTTAGATAGAAATTGTAAATCCTGGGTAACTAACAAGCAGACAGTGTTTAACCGTTTGTGACATATTGACAAATGAGTAATTGACAATGTTTGACTAGAGTTTTATAGTATTACATTTCTTTACTTTTTCTTGCCTCGACTATTACGAGGAACATAAATAATAGACGTTTCACCTGGAAAAATATTGGTTCTTAATCTATAGTCATCCGGTGTATCAGGTTTAAGATCTATAAAGAGATACGAATAGGGTGTTTTAGTCGCGTCTTTATAAGCTTCCTGTAAATAATGGGGATTTGAAGGAAACATCTGTTTTCCAAGGATCATGGATGAGTCTGGTCCCTCTGAATAAAACAATATACTGGGAATTCAAACTAATCGTTCTGTTTTGTTTACCTTGATGAAACAGGTTTTGTAAAATGTAAATTACCGACAAATTCTTATGGTGGCTCCCTTTCGTAAATAAATCTGCTAACATTGTATTGTTTCCGGCACTTTCCATTAAATCATCCAACACTAATAAATTTGACACTGCAGGATTTATCAATTCATCGAAACCATTATTGGGTAAACCCTTAATAAATCGAATATTAGGTATTTCTTCCGCTAATCGATCGTACGCTACTTGATATTCACCGTAGCACCAAATAATATGGTCAATATTTGGGGTTATAGTATTACGACTCTCTTTAAGCAGTCGTGAAACCCAACATGTCTTTCCACACCCTGTACTAGCAGCAACCATCATGGTGAAAGGGGCTCTCAATTTAAAATCCATTATGCAACGTTACACTCTCATTACTTAATGATACAAAATTTAAAAATATACATATATTTATACATTGGTGGTTACGTGATTAATGTAAACAGAGATGAGATCAATAGTATCCAACAAACGGTTCCATTCAGACAGACTTAAATTGATACCGATCCTTGATGGGTAAATTCAATCGTTGCTCGACCCATAAAATCTTCGAACGCTTATAATCAGATCGTCTTTATAATTACACACGGAGATATAGATATCTCTACCAAGAGGTATTATATGTTTTTCAGAACATGACTGAGGGTAAAGAGGAGTAAACGCGAATTTGATTTTAAATGGTTCATCTGAAACATGCGTTGATGTCGGAAACATCGTCGTTGATGTTGAATTAAATACGACAGGATTTGAAAGCTGTCTTAAGCCTAAAGGAAGCGCTACGATAGATGTCGTACATAGTAAAATAAAAAATAATACATAAAGTTTTTTTCGTTTATTAGGAACATTAGCGTTCCTATTAAGAGAGATTTCACCGAGATGTCTTTCTGTTTCGCTCGACATGATGAAGTGATGGTTAAGATTACATTCGATAAAATATATAAAATATTCGATAAAATATATAATATCTTATATTATGAACACTTATGAGTTGGAAATTTGTCTATTGATTAAAAAAATAAAAGACATTGCAAAATTCATTAGAAAAGTTAAATCGTATATAGAGATGCATTTGTTTTGGTCAGATAGAGAGAGAGAGATGTAATTTTAATAACTAGTCAAATATGTATCCATGAGGATATGTCTTAAAGCCATCAGCGAGGAATCTCTTGTTCAGTACTTGTTTGTACGTTTTATATGACGTGCGAGAGTTGACAGACATTGTCTTCATATTTCGGACAATTTTATTATCTTCTTTAATTGTAATGATCGAGGGGCCCTCACCCAACACCAAAGCGCGCATTTTGTCAAAATTTATGAGTTGTGAGTTTTTAAAATTAAGAGAGTGAATCCGCGCACTTTACAAGTTGTTTTCCCCGATTTGTTTAGGTGGAGGGCATACGCTTTTGGTCCTGAAGCGACGAACTTATCCGCAAATTCGTCGCTGTCTCCGTATTCATTTGTACAAGTTCCATGCGTTGACCCTAATTCTGGTTCTACTTGATTCAATTTCGGTGACGAAATGTAAATCACAGAATCTGTGTCGCAGTAAAGCACGGAATGATTCAAATCGTTAAGATACTTGTACAAATGCATACGACCGTAAGCTGTAGTAAACGCTGCAATTACAACATTGGTGTTATTATTTGGAATTGCAGCGTCATCTTCTTGGGTAGTTGTTACTAATAGTGATTCGTCTGAAACGAAAAGACAATCGTGCACTTTCGTTTCAGGCGATTCTAAAAGTTCCCAAAATTTTCCACAAGTTGAAATTATTTGGTGTTTTGGTAGATTTTCCCTCTGCCCAAACTTTCCGTAAAACGCATTTAAAAATATTTTCGCGACTTTTCTTAACCCTGGATTTTTACTGATGTGGTCGGGACGTAAACGGATATCTTGGTTTAATTCATAATTATCAATATAAGCTTTTTGCTTTTCATCCGTATCACATCCCTCAGGATATCCCGATGCTTCTTGTTTGAGTTGTAAAAAATTATAAATATAATCTTTAAATAAATCGCGCGATGATTGTTTGAAATGCCATACTTGCGAAATTTTGTCTATGGTGTATCCCATTTTAATAGCTAACTTCACCTCTTCCGTAACATATGTACCTGTCAACATGCGTTCTGAGACTGAATGTCACTTGAACGCAGTCTGGACTAGTGTTGATCTCGGCACATTTGCTACAGAGAGGAAAAGTTAGCTTTCCATTGATCCTAAAGGGGAGGACGGGATGATACAGGGACTTTGGTGTTCTTATCGAACATTTTATTAGTCCGAAATATGAGTCAATGTCTGTGTTCTCGAATTCTGTAATAATATCAGGAAAGCCTACTGGCATTAATTGCTCGGCCATTACTGTGCTGTACAAAGAATTCACATCGTCATATTTTATTTTTTCGTCAGAGGCTACTTCGTGATAAACACGAACAGCCTCTGTACGTCCACCGTAAAAGGCATCCCTTGGAACTAATGGGTCTTCGTAAACGAAGTCTTGCAGAATTTGATTGATGTTATTTGAGTTGTTTTCTAGCATTTCATCAAATTCTGCTTCCCACATTACTTCCAAGTTATACCCTGCCTTTCTAATTTGAATATGTCTTGAAATTGTTTCGTTGTTGAGTTGTCCCATTGTTTTCCCTACTTTTACATTGAGGCATGATGAGTTGTACAGATCTAAATCGCCGTGCCAATAAGATCCACAGAAGTCTATAACCGTTTTGGATGAGGGATCGTAGGCATCAAACAAAAACCTTTTGAATCTGACTTCTTTTCCTTTACCAAAATGTTGAAGATTAAACCCCCTGGTCTTTTCTAAATAATGAAAATACTGCAGAGCTTTTTTTGATTGCTTGGTATTTGAAAGAAAACCATTACTGGGAATTATACCAATAGTGTTTTCTTTCATAAAATTTCTCCTAAAAACATAGCTAGAGAGACTAGCTATGGTCAACGCGCTCGTAAATGGACATATCCCCGGAAGTGATTCTGTTTTTGTTTTTTCCATTACTATGTTCCTAAATTCAAGCGCTCCGCGTCTTAAAAGATCAACGTCCGAAATACAATATAATAAAATTTCTTTGGCAAAATCAAAAGGTTTGTGTTTGGCCACTTGTTCATCATGCCACGTTTATAAACTCCTGTCTACTATCTTCGTTCATCTCATCATACCCGTAAAAGTCTTTGTCTGGAATTGGGCCTACATAATTTTGGTTTTCTAATGTGTTAAATTTGAACGGAAAGTAACCTTTTGTTAAATCATTAAGCCTGAATGTGCTCGACATTTCACCGAGACGCATGGCTAGAAAATTTAAAGTATCGATCATTTTAAAGTCTAATTTTTTCAAGGAAATTGACATTATTTTACCCCCAGCCAATATTATATCGGGTGTAAGACCGCTTTTTGTTATCAAATATTTCAAACAAAAAACGCCATCAAACCCACGCATATTATGGGCGAAATTAAAAGTTGATGCATTAAAATCCGTGAACAGCCATTGACAAAAATTGGTCAAAGTATCGACCCCTTTGAATATTTTTTGTTTCGAATAATTATTTTTTTCATAGCACCTACAAGAATCTTTCGGAAATGGCGATGGATTTTCCTCATCGTAAATATAATTCGTGTAGACGTGAATGCCTCGTGAATCTCCTTCGATGCATCGTTCACATCGCCACTGAACGACGCAAAGATTGGGAATGTGTTCACCTTCAGGATCGACATAGGTTTCGAAATCAAAAAAAAAAAAAAAATATTTGAGGTAAACTTTTTCTCTTCCTCTTCATCACTGGAACACTCCCAATCTTCGTGCACTTCACCAACGTCTACACGAACGCTATCACTGTTGACCCTAATAGGTGCTATGAAACATTCGTGATCACGAGCAACCTTTGTCTTACAAGTGACACAGTAATAGTCTCCACACACATGAGGGGTGTTTTTTTTGTTACCTGTAAATAATTTATACTCTGAAAGGCATTGTCTACATTGTTTATAAATATTACGTATACTGGGAGGCGATCTCTTCCCTTTTTTCTCTGCGAGATGATTTGAAAAACATTTTCCCTTTTTGAACAATCTATTGCACTTGTTACATTCTGTATAATTTTCTAAAATATGGGGGGTCTCGGGAGAATTGCAATCTTCGGTTTTACATGAGTGTGTTTCGTGATTACTGTATCCTTTTCGACATTGGTCGCACAAATAGGTACGCGACAAAAAACCCGTAACACTGGTAATAGCAGCAAAATGACTGCTATACAATAAAACATGAAGCTGTAGCTGAGCTTTCCCATTACCCCTCCAAATATTTTGTTTTAGCGGAATTGTGTGCATACTCCAAACATTGATCCCATATCTACCCACCCCGTATGCATCATTTAAGAAATTCTGAAATTTAAGCCATTGAGGAAATCCACATTTTTCTAGAGGAACTCCTGCATTTCTATGAAGGTCTCTGGCTTGTAAGCCTTGTTCCAAACCTTTTGGATGTACACTCTTAGAAGGTCAGGATCAAATAAATGAGTAGATTTCCGGCTCACTTTGTTTTGATCCTTTAAGGATCATTTTCGGATCGTTTTGATCCGTTTCCAGATAGATATCAACAAACGGATCAAATTCACCTTGATCAACTTTGATCTGATTTCCGGATCAATTCGATGAAACAGTTCATTGGTCAATGAGTGACTGACGTCACTCTTTCGCAAACCGATAGACGACAAGCAGACGATCTTTTGAATTCGGTCGCCACAGTTGAAACAAGGGTGAAATACCGCGGTAAGTTATCCAGTCTAATCTGTAAAATGTTACATGATTTTGTCGGTAAAGTAGTTTTATTTTTTATGTTTGAACATGCTCTATTCTTGTGAACAAATTTCTTGTACCTGACCAGTGCCATCAGTACGATTTTCGGTCAAAATGCTCCTCACAAAATGTCACGATCACTGCGATGTACTAGGCCTACACGATGTAGTAAGCTTACTGCACTCGATATATAGTCTGCAGTGTGCACCCGGGGGTGGGGGCACTCAATCAATATTAGGTTTCACACCAGGCTCCATCAAAAATACCCCCCTTTTTTTGGCCCGGTGTCACCGAAAGACCCTTGCATGCATGCTTGTTTTTACAATCTGTCACCCGATGACCCCCTATGTTTTCACTTTTTCTTTGATTCAGTTTGATCCTGGAGTAGGATCATAAGCTACAGGTACATCCGATTAAGGATCATTATTTTGATCCGTTTCAGTATCATTTGACAGAAATATTTGATCCCATTTCGGATCAAACTTTTTGATCCTGCTTGTCGGATCACTTTGATCCGGAAAGGGTAAGCTCATATGTGATACCGCTTCTGGATCAAAATTGATCCTTTTCGTCTCATATTTGATCCTGACCTTCTAAGAGTGTATCGTATTCTTGTACATTAGAAAATTTTCATGATTTTCATGTTTAACAGCATTTGCTCTTGCTATTACCAAAGCTCTAGCGAAACAGAGGTTGTCCTTATTTTCTATAGTGATCACGGATGTTTTCTTTTTTAAATATGTGTCCAAACTAAACATTGTCCGTTTTAAATAATATCCACCTTTTTTGTTTGGATATTTCGTATGCACAACATCAAATTCAAGGGGTTGATTTAGGGGATATGATTCGTTTGATTGAATAATGGCAGCAAATTTTGAAATCACATGCATCTCTATATCCAATTCAGCTTTTCTAATAAATGTGGTTGATAACGGTCTATCAATTGATGGGTTAGTTATTATAATCCGTAAAAAATGGTGATCACGGACGTGAGTAACGCCCCGTTCCACCATTCTATAGTTGTATGGTATTAGTTACAACCTCGGAAAAAGAACGTGAATCATTCAGTGGTTCAAGAGAGACTTTGAATCTGTGTTGTTCAGCCTTAAATCTTGCGAACTCTTTACTATTGATTTTTTCCATTTTTATTTTGCCATCCAAATGTTTTCTTTCAGCGGCTAGTATTTCTTCATCAATCTTTCTTTGTTTCAATAATGTTTCCAACTCTATTTTACGCGTTTCTCTTTTGGTTTTTTTAGCAGCTTTCTCCTGTTGTTTGGCTTTTTTGATCTTTTCTTGTTTGAATAGTCCGGTTCTGTTTTCGTTTATTTTTCTTTTTGCAGCCTTTTTCTCCAATTTTTTACCCTTCCACTTCAAGTCATCAAACATTTTCCCTTTACCAACCCTATTAGCGGTCTGAATGGAACAATTTGTACTATCTCTTAATACATTTTTCACGTACTCACGTCCACCACTCTGTATTTTCATTTGTTGAGACGTCTGTTGCTGGTTTTGATGATTTTGGGTTTGGTGTTGTTGATGTTGATTTCCATCTTGCTGTTGGTTAGATGGCTTTACTGTAATTAAAAAATAAAATAGTGAAACATAATATGTTAGTCATCTTTTATTTAGTTGCGCAAACATTTGTTTAAAAAAAACATTTAACAAAATATATAGAATTATAATTATTATTATTATAATCCAACATATAATTATTTTTTTTAAATTGTACTTACACGATTCATTAAGCTCATCCAATAGTTTCTGAAAGTCGGCAATACTTTCCGGGTCATTTGGTGATGTTTGTGGTTGTTGTTGTTCGACAGTCAAGTTAGGCATAAATTCATCTGTATCAAACATAAATAATTATAAAAAAAGTTTAACAATTTGAGTACGCCAAAAATAATGCGTTACATTTTTTTTTTGTAATTCAGTAATGATCATCGTCGTATTCTCTTAATGCCTACTCCTAGTTATTTCGGTTTAATACATGTTCATTATTAAAACAAAACGATATGAAAAAATGATAGTATTTATATAAACAAATTTAGTATACTAAACATTATAATATAACTTCTGTAATTAGGTGTAAATATATTTTTATATATCTCAATCTGCATCATATTATATTATATATATATATGTATATAAAATAATGCTAATAAAAAACAAACATTTTAAAGTTATAAAAAACTTACCCCAAAACATATCAGAGCTAGGAGCTGTTGAAAAGGAGATGTCTTCAAGAACTGGTTCATTTTCTTCTTCCGAGTCATAATTGAGTTTAATCAAATCCATCTTGATGTTTTCACTTCTGACTATGGCCCAAGTATACCGAATCTCTTGTAATGATAGAATCTGGCGCAATTGTAACAGTTTTCAATTTTCCCTATTTTATATACAACCCACACCTACAATCTATTCACATTCATCGGTATTGTTCTCTCAAGAATTCCTTCTATGATTGGCTGATAAAGATGAGATGATTTACATATCCTTTGTTCTTTAAAATTCTTAACCTATGATTGGCTATCACAGCAACCCCTTCCTCATCAATATCAAATTAATTGTTCTCTCAAGAATTCCACCTATGATTGGTTGATAAAGATGAGATGATTTACCCATCCCTTTGTCCCTCAAAATTCTTAGACTATGATTGGCTAATGAAAACTTTTGGTGCAGCTGACAACACCCACACACAACCCTCTACTACATAACAACACACCCCCCTCACACTAACTAGGAATAAAAAATCCTAAATAAAATAATTATAGTATTTTATTCGTAAATTGATATGGGATCATTTAACATAAGGAAATAATATTTAAATTTAAAGATATAGGGTAAAGGAGGTTTAAGGAATCTGTCTTTGTAATTAAAGGGGGGTTCTAAAAAGAACCCTAAACTTTTAATGCAAAGTTCACATTAATTCTGAGAGGAATTTAACCCTTGGTAAGACATCTGTATGCAATTTCAACTCTGTCAAATTGTTTTCAAACGCTAAGAAATCTGTTTCACGAAACATTTCTAAGTGACCAGCTATCAATAAAGGTATCTTTGCCAGTAAATTAGAACGGTCCTCTGAAAATTTACAGCATATCTTTGCTTCCAAAAGTAAAATAGTTTTAACCTTGTGGAATGGAAATTCATATAATGAATCCTTGTACAATATACTCAGTGGAATGCATCGAACACATCTCTGATCTGGGTAAAGAGCTAACCACTTTGAAAGATTGTCTTGAAACAAGTTATCAAAAACCTGTGTCACGACAGATTTAATTAGCATACAGAAGTCAGACATAATTCTAAGTAGGGTAATATAAATATGATGCATTTTTAATACTTGATAGGACATTTTTATAGTTTTCTAGAAATATCAAAAAAGAATGCTTTAATTGTTCTTCATAGAGTTTGAGATATCATTGGTTATATCCATCTATTGATATGACAATGAGATGTCTTATCACCAACAAAATAACGGTTGAGCGCCAAATTTATATAAGAGGTCATACACATGAAGTACAATGACTTTCATTCAACATGTTCAAACTGTTTAAGAAGGTTTTACCATTGAAATAATTTGATATAATATGAATTACTTACCAATTCAAGATATTCCTTCATATTCCATACTTTCAAACTATGTCAAAATAGGTTAGAATTCCAGTATTTCCCATGAAAATAGCAAAGAAAAATTCTTGAAAATTTTGTTTTAATAAAATAGGACTATTTAGGATCAATAAATGTACCAATATGTACTGTGTACAGTTAGGCAATACACACAATTTTTTTTTTTTTTTGCTACAGTAAAGGAATTTTACTCATGAATATTAATGAGTCTAACCCCCAGACTTTCCACCGGGTTCTGGGTGGGTATTGTTCTCTATAGTTTACCAATACCAAATCAATAGAACCATGAATAATAAATGAAATATCGAGCTTACCTACATCTTTCCATATTACAATACAGGGACCGTCTTCTTATTGTTCCTCAAAGTTTTCAAGCTAAATTATCCTTTGTTAATCAGAGTTTTGAACTTAATTAAGACAATAGGACCTCATTAATAATTCTCTTTGTCCTTCCAAGTCACACTGTTACTACTTACGACAATTCGCACGCCATGATCGTACGGATAAAAATGTCTAAGACAGTCCTGCGTTTAGTATAACACAGTTTTGAAATTTGTTTGTATAAGGTAGTTTAAATTGAATGCTTCTATACGTAAATTTGGCTTACCTTTACTGATTGTACTATAGCACAGACACCGTACACCCAACAGCAAAAAAAAGTAGAGAGAATAGACCAGACTAAATATGTGTTTGGTTTGTCGTTAATTGCTTCATAACCGGCATTTCTGTCAAATGTGGCTACAGGCCTTGATGTCTGTACAACCTGTACGACATGCTGGGATCGGGGTTGCTGAGGGCTTCCCTGTATAGAAGAATACAATATTTACCTGTTAAACCATGGAGACTTTGTATCATGCGTGTTACTGACACCATGAAATACTTCCAATACTTCACCAATGGTCCGTGGAGTACAAAAATGAGATTTATCATACTTCGTGCTATAATACACCAAACGTTATGTTGAAATATCAGACCCATCATTTGTCTCCTGAGCAGTTATTGGTTAGTAGAGAACGCACAGGACAAACTGTTCAAAACAAATCATTAATCACAATCTATCGAGACAATCTAAAAGCTGGACCGTTAATCACGTTTGACAGGTTTATAAACATTTCAATTCACCTAAAAGTCTGCAAATCTATCTGACTATTGTAGACTAGAAGTTCATCGTTATAATCTTGTCTTCAGCAGACCCATCCTTTTACCTTTTACCTAGGCTTCGTCAACCTCTGTAGGCTGAAGCCCTCTTTCAGCATCTTCCATCTGTGTCTGTCTTGTGCTTCTCTTGTCCATGTCGTTCCTCTGTATTCAGCTAGCTCGTCTCTCCATCTTTGTTTCTGCCTGCATCTTCTCCTTTTGCCTGTACGGGATTGCCACTCGGTTGTTCTTATTGGCCACCGATTATCTGTTTGTCTTGAGATATGTCCTGCCCATCTCCATTTCATTTCTTTGATTTTTTTGATGATGTCTTTTACCTTGGTTTTATTACGAATGGTAGTGTTCTTTTGTTTGTCTCGTATTGTTATATTTAACATCCTCCTTTCCATGGCTCGCTGCGCTACTAGAAGTTTCTGCTCAATTTCTTTGGTTGTTGACCAAGTTTGAGCACCGTATGTCATGGTATCATCAAACACCTCCAAATCGACCAAAAATCGGCCAACATTTCCTGAATTGAGATGTTTATAAACCTGCAACGGTCTCCGGTTTTGGTTTGTTTTAGATAGACTGTTTAATGTATGATTTGTTCTGAATAGTTTGTCCTGGCCTTTCTCTACTATCATGACTATAAACCAATAACTGCCTGCCCAGGAGACAATAATGCGTATGATATTTCAACATAAAGTTTGGTGTACTTTGACACTTAGTATGATAAATACCACATAACAAATATGAAGGCATGAATCTTAGTAGTTGTCTGTGACTGACAATATGCAGTTGAACTTTCATTGTTGTTTCTGTGATGTTATTAAGGTCAAGTTTTTCTCTGGTTACACATTTTACTCTGTCAGTGTCAATTGCTGGCATCTACCACTTCCGTAAATAACGTATAAGCAATTTGGCAATGACCTATATTCTGCCACTTCCTAATAATTTCCGAAACCATACATGATAGGCAACCTTTCTGAAACCAAATCAACCTTTCATATGCTGTAAGAATCAATTAAAGAAGACGTAAGTGAGAAAAAAAATTCTCCAAAATACGAGGGGTATCAAAAAGTTTTTGAAATCACTCAGAAGTGAAGGAGCCAGAATGTTGATATGTGACCCTTCAGACATCTTTAAAAAGTCCCTATGCAAAGTCACACATTTCTCCCACTATTTATTACCTGTCCACAGACCGCCATTGTAGAGATTCTCAGATTGACCGCCATTGATTGATCCTCAGATTGCCTCAGATTGCGTTATTCCCAAAACAGCAATATATAGTTTAAAGTGTTGACAGAAAGGGGGTCAAAGGTCATTACATGGGGTGTACACAGATTGACCTCTAATGACCCCTACATGACCTTTGACCTCTTCTGTCAACACTTTAAACTATTTATTGTGTTTTGGGAATAACGCAATCTGAGGCAATCTGAGTCGGTCAATCTGAGAAGCTCTGGCTGTCTGTGGACAGGTATGTGTGACGTTGCAAAGTGACTTTTTAAAGATGTCTGAAGGAAAAAAAAGTTTCTGGCTCCTTCACTTCTGGGTGATTTCGAAGAAAATTTGTTGATACCCCTCGTATATCACCGTAACAATGCTAAAAGTTGCCCATTAGTCATCATATTTTTTGCAAATATTGTCCGAAGTTGACATGGTAACCTTGAGCAACTTTCAGCAATTTCCGGCACCTTTCGCCACTTTTCTGCAACTTCAGAAAATTTCAGAGAAACATGATTGCGTTACTTTCGACAATGCAATGTCGGTTATTTCGTCGATTTTTGACATTTACCCCTGTGACCTGGGACTCTCTAAGTCTAAGGCAACAAGTGTGGCACGGGGCTTCAAAGTCATGAAAGGCAACAATTCCAAAACCTAACTTACCGATTGAAGACTTATTTTGACTGGTTCCGTTTGAGGTAATGCGGCGTATGGCGCTTGATACGGTAATAATTGCTGCTCAAGACCCGGATAAGGAGAGGGTGGTCCCATAGATGATGGTTCCGTGGCGGGTGGATATACCGTATCCGGAATAATAATGGCGGGCTGTTGATATGCCGGAGCTGTTGTGGGCGTTTGAAAGTTCGCGGTTGCGGGTTGGTAAGCCGGATTTGTTGCGGGTTGATAAGCCGGATTCGATGTCATTGGATGTGACGGATCTGTGTACGTGAATCAAAATCGTGTTATTAATCCTTTTGTAACGTAACGGTCCTGTATCTGTGTATATTATCTGCCATAAATTATGGCAGATAATATATCTGCCATATGATTATCATAATGTAACTGCAGTTTTGCCGTCCCGATATTGCAATTGATAAAGTGATATATGGTGAAGTTTTCAGGCTAAATTTTGATGACGACTAGCTGTTTAAGTAGGCCTATAGCTAGGGCCTGGCTTAACGATTAGATGCAATTGACCCTTTTAATAGGTAACGTAAGTATGTTCTGTATAGATATACTTCTGCCGCTTCAGTTAACGAATCGACTAAGGACATTAAACAATGCTAAACACGGACACTTAAATCAACTAAGGACATTAAACAATGCTAAACACGGACACTTAAATCAACTAAGGACATTAAACAATGCTAAACACGGACACTTAAATCAACTAAGGACATTAAACAATGCTAAACACGGACACTTAAATCAACTAAGGAAATTAAACAATGCTAAACACGGACACTTAAATCAACTAAGGAAATTAAACAATGCTAAACACGGACACTTAAATCAACTAAGGACATTAAACAATGCTAAACACGGACACTTAAATCAACTAAGGACATTAAACAATGCTAAACACGGACACTTAAATCAACTAAGGACATTAAACAATGCTAAACACGGACACTTAAATCAACTAAGGACATTAAACAATGCTAAACACGGACACTTAAATCAACTAAGGACATTAAACAATGCTAAACACGGACACTTAAATCAACTAAGGACATTAAACAATGCTAAACACGGACACTTAAATCAACTAAGGACATTAAACAATGCTAAACACGGACACTTAAATCGAAGTAAGTTTTTCGCGAAAATCGCGAAAACAGGACCCATGTCTAAGGATTTTTCACTGAAAAGCCTACCCATGGCTAAGGATGTCTCATGAAAAAACGACCCACTGGAGCGGCACGTCCCCGTATGCGAGTACCCCCCCCCCCCCCCGGGCATGTGTGTTTCTTAAACGTGCCAACGATTGGACACAACTCTGTGTATTGAAAACGTAAGAAACTCGCTGTTAAAACACAAAATTGTGGCGAGTGTGCTCTTGAAAAAGGGCATTTGAAAAGGATCATCTTGAAGCCAGCAAACATCACATAGACTAGGTGATAGCCTACATATCTATAGATGGGGACGGGGTGACAGCAATGTTTATCAACAAAAGCAACGGTCGAAGGGACTTGACTGTCGATACATCTATACTTTCCGCGTTGCTATTCAACATTGTTTTCTAATTTTTAATCAAGGTTATCTGAGCAATGTCGATAACATACGGAATATCAAGTCATATAAAAAGTAACATGTGCTCCACATGTTCCAATTGAGGGACAATGTTTGCAGTCAAATAAGGGTTTAGTTAGAGATCCAATCCCAATTTGGAGCAAATTAATTTTGGTACCAAAACGATCTTATAAACCGTAGTTCATATGAGTTCATCTTTTAAGATATTATAAAATTCAATTGCCTATATTTATCAAGTGCTCTTTGTCGCATTTGTAATTTGAAACAAATCAAACTTGCCATATTTTTTCAAATGTCGGCCTCATATACAAAGTCAGTTGTAAGCGAGTATTCTAAGTAATTCCTCTTGCTCTCAATCCACGCAATTCTAGGCAGGAAACGTAAAGCGTGTTTCAATTCGAATGCAAAAGATGGTTATGATTTATCACCACCAAATAACCGCTAATTATATATCAGTTATTGGTGGTGATTGAATAGATAAACACACTTATATGATGCGACTTACCTGAAGAATAATTAGTTCGTGTCTGTGCTAAACTAGTTTCCATTTTGTACTGCTGAATATTATTTAATACTGTCGTACCAAAGAAATATTGTTTACAATAAATATAGTGTTTGCTATTCGTGTGAATACTCTTGTCAGTATGCTATCACACTACAAACTTAAAAGATTTATATACCTTTTTTCTTCCGGTCGACGTGCCATTATGGCCAATATCATTTAAGCCTACATAATTTCCGCCGGTTCTCGTCATCTTTGTCATGAAATGGAGGAAGTCATAATGGAACCGCAGTCAGTAGCTGAAAGTTCGCCAGATATGGATCTAGGTCAATTCTGGGGTGATAATTCGGAAAGAACTTGTTTCACATAATTGGAGTTACCTTAGGGAGCAGTTCCATTTGTACGCGATAAAAATTGCGAGAATGTTCCGGGCCCCGATGAGTTTCTTATCAGGCCCCGATGTTGCGAGTAGCAAAGGATTATTTATCGAGTAGCGTATTACCATTACCGCTTGTTTAAATATAACGAAAGATAAGTGGTCGGTATGTAAATAGAGCTTCGGGTTATTTATTCTAGTTGTAAGGTACAAATTCAGCATTTCATGTTTTTAGAGATAATGTTATTGATTATGGATGTTTAACGTAAATTGTGTTGCTAAACAATGTCCCGCTCTATTTGCTAAACATACCCCAGGGTATGGCAGAGGCCTCGTATCGGGCCCCGATGTCTATTTTATCGGGGCCTGATGACTATTTTATCGCGCATCAACTTGAAAAACAAACTCGTGTTCTATGCATTGCATAATCTTCTAATTTGGAGAGTGGCAAGATACGTATATAATTGTTATATACGGTAAAGATAAAGTAAATACGACATTTACATTGTTAGGGACTGGTCATTTTATGCGTGATTATGGCCCGTTTGTATGGTAACTCACTCAATATGACAACTGTCTATAGGGAATAACTCGTCTTCCATACATTGCATAATCTTCTCATTTGGAGAGTGGCAAGATATGTATACTTATTATATATGGTGAAGATAATAACTATTGTGTCAATTATTGTAGCGTTGTATTTGCCATTGAAGTCATGGAATGATCATATTTTCTTTGCATTTACTTAACTTGACGGTTATAATTTATCTTCCGTGTTTAATAAATGCATTAAAAGTACGAAATGCATTGTGACGGACTGGTCATTTTACATGTGGTAGACGGAGAGAAAAAAAGATAAACAACAACCACCGAAAAAAGTTCAAAAATAAAGAAGAACAAATACCAAAAGAGAGAAAAAACAAAAACAATATGTGACAAACAGATGAATAAAATAAACCAGTAAATGAGCCACGCGAAAAAATGTTATATTAATACATTATTTAAAACTCAAATGGCTCCCGCCATGAGGATTTGAACCTGTGTCTCTGCCCTTAAGTATAAATAGGCCAACGCACTAACCAATTGTGCTAATCGCCCATCTTTACCTTTACCTTTACCTAGGCTTTTTCAGCCTCTGTAGGCTGAAGCCCTCTTTCAGCATCGTCCATCTGTGTCTGTCTTGTGCTTCTCTTGTCCATGTCGTTCCTCTGTATTCGGTTAATTCGTCTCTCCATCTTTGTTTCTGCCTGCCTCTTCTCCTTTTGCCTGTACGGGGTTGCCACTCGGTTGTTCTTATTGTCCACCGATTATCTTTCTGTCTCGCGATATGTCCTGCCCATCTCCATTTCATTTCCTTGATTTTTTCAATGATGTCTTTTACTTTAGTTTTATTACGAATGGTTGTGTTCTTTTGTTTGTCTCGTATTGTTATGTTTAACATCCTCCTTTCCATGGCTCGCTGCGCTACTAGAAGTTTCTGTTCAGTTTCTTTGGTTGTTGATCAAGTTTCGGCACCGTATGTCATGGTAGGTAGCACACATTGATTGAAAACCCTTGTCCTTAATGTTATTGGTATGGTTTTATCACAGAGAATGGTTTTGTTTCTGCCGAAGCAGCTCCAGCCTGCCTTGATTTTTATCAAGACTTCCTCTCTCGTATTGTTCTCCATTTTTATTTCCTTGCCAAGATATTTGTAACTTTCTACCTTTTCTATCGGTTCCTTGTCAATTTCGATGGACTCCTTTGTTTGGAAATTTGTCATGAATTTTGTTTTTCCTTTGTGCATTTTCAGACCAACTTTTCTGCTTTCCGTATTCAGACAGTTTAGTTGGGCCTCCAATTCCTTCACTGAGTTAGCTAGTAAAGCCACATCATCTGCAAACCTGAGGTCTGTTAGCCGCTCTCCATCGATGAGTATCCCTCTTTCTTTCATGTCTACCTTCTTGAACACCTCTTCCATTGCAGCAGTGAAAATCTTTGGAGAGATTGTGTCGCCTTGTCGCACACCTCTGCTGATTTTGAAAGGTTTTGAGATGTCCTCGTCGATATGGATCCTCGCTGTAGCGTCAGTGTATATATCCTCTAGGATTTGAACATATCCTTCATTTATTCCTATTTTCCTTAATGCTAGGAAGAGGTCACTATGCTCAACTGAGTCGAACGCCTTTTCATAGTCGATGAATCCGACGCAGAGCTTTATTTGGTACTCATTGGCCTTTTCAATTAGCTGGCTTAAAGCCTGAAGATGGTCAGTGGTTGAGAAACCTTGTCTGAATCCTGCTTGTTCCCTTGGTTGGTTTTCATCAAGCACTCTCTTCATTCTGGTTTGAAGGATTCTTGTAAATATTTTGTATGGGTGGGAGAGCAGACTTATTGGCCTGTAGTTTTTGATGTCCTCTTTGTCTCCCTTCTTGTGTAGAAGTATGACCTTTGCTTCCTTCCATTCCTTGGGGATTTTCCTTTCAGTAAGTATCTGATTGTATAGACTTGCCAGCTGGGTGTATATTTGCTCACCTCCGATCTTGATGATATCACTGGTTATCTCGTCTAAACCGGGTGCTTTGTTTTTCTTCATCTGCTTTACTGCAAGTTCAATTTCTTCAACTGTGATGGTAGGTATGTCCATTTGGTCGGGTGACAAGAAGTTTTCTTTAACTTGATTAGACCTGGAGCTGTACAGTTCCTGGTAGAACTCTGCGCAGACGTTGAGCACTTCTCCCCTATTTGTTGTTGATGTTCCATCTTTCTTTTTCATCTGTCTTATTCTGGTTTTCTTGCTATTTAGTTTTAGTATCTGTTTTGGTCCTCTACCGCTTTCTAGGATGGATTCAATTTGTTCTCTTTCCTTTCTCCTGCTCCTCTGCCTTCTCTTCTTCCTTACCAATTTTACTGTGTCCTGGTAGTCTTTGTTTTGTTGTGTTGTCTTGTTGGCGGTTATCTTGAGTTTCTTCCTTTTGGTATCAAGCTCATCAATTTCCTTGTCTTCTTCTGATTTCTGTTTGGCTTGTTTTTCTTTTGGTGCTATTTTCTCAGCAACCTCCTTTACTGTGTCGGAGATGAGTGAATACTTGGTATCCACATCAGAGTCTTCAATGCTTAGTGCTGCAAATCTGTTTTTCAGCTCTATTTGAAATGCTTGTTTTCTTTCTGCCAGTTTCACAGCATCCAGCTTACTCTTTCTCTTATTGTTGATGAAATTCAGCCTTGCCAGTTTCTTATTTAGTACTATCTTGGCTCTAACCATTCTATGGTCACTCCCAATATCTACTTTCGTGATCACTTCACAGTTCCTTAGTATACCACGTTGGCTACTCAATATAAAGTCGATTTGGTTTCTGGTTTTTCCATTTGGACTTTCCCATGTCCAGTACCTGCTTTCTTTCTTTTTGAAGAAAGTATTGGCAACAACTAGTTTCTGTTGTGAAGCAAATTCTAGTAGCATTTCGCCCCTTTTATTTCTTACACCAATTCCATGTTTCCCTACGAGGGATTCCTCTCCTGCTTGACGTTTTCCTATTTTGGCATTAAAGTCGCCCATCACTATTCGGTATTTTGCTTTGCTTTCTGAAAATGCCTTACTCACGTCTTCATATACCTCTTCTACAGCTTCATCATCATAGTCTCCTGTAGGTGCGTATATTTGTACTATGCAGAGAAATTGTCCCCCTGTAATCGCCCATCTACGCAGTATCAAGTCAAATCAAGTGTCATATCATCTTCGGCTTTAGGAATTAGTACTGATTCACAATACACCTTTCATAGTAACGCCTTATAGCGTCTTTATATTCAGAACCATGCACTCGTACTATCAGAGTATGGACAATCGTTGCGATTGTCCGTCCATTGA
The DNA here is from genome assembly GCA_035610835.1 of Ophiura sarsii. Classification (NCBI taxonomy): domain Eukaryota; kingdom Metazoa; phylum Echinodermata; class Ophiuroidea; order Amphilepidida; family Ophiuridae; genus Ophiura; species Ophiura sarsii. The sequence goes on from CM069443.1 coordinate 12,309,462, forward strand.
AAAGCATGCACATCGGTCGATTGTCCCCGATAAATAATAGAACTAACTACTATTATCTATTTAATTTAGATGGACAATCGTGTACACACGTGCAATTCAATACGGACAATCGTGTAACGGTTGTCCATCACCGCGTCATTAGAATTCCAAAGACAGGGTTCGATCGGCGAATTACCTACAATGTAATGTTTATACCACTTTGGACGATGCTATTTAATATAATTCTCTATATTTAGCTTTGGCCTTGTTATTCTAATGTTATAAATGTAATAATTCTGTAATAAATGATTGCCGCGGTATACTACGCGAACAATGTCGTGCGCTATGTCCGAGCCGTTTAGAGCGTTATGCGCGAGGCGTGTCAATCGATGTGCGCGAGGAGTGTCGAGCGCTGCGCGAGAGAGGTTTAGAGTGTTAATCATGATCTGTATACGAACAATAAATTTAATGACTGAACCTATTCATATCTTGCCCGTATTGATATGTAATGAACCACAATGTTAGTTAACATCTCGTTGTTCATGTTATTTCTTGGTAACAAAGTCGAGTGCTATGCTCGAAGTTTATGCAAACTCGTAGCGCAAGCTGTAACCAAGGGATACGCATGGGATTGGGTCGAGCGCCACGCACGAACCGTCAAGTTGTATTTAAATCATATTTTATAATGTTCTCGTGTTTATCGGGGTATCAGCTGCTTTTTAAAAATAAATAAGTCATGCTTCCTTGAATAATAGGAGCAAATATGCAGGTTTAGGTATTTAATATGACCAGTCCCTAATTCAGCACTGTAGACATCTCTTGATGATGGTATATCAGGAGATTCATAGTATCTCTATTTACTGAAAATTTGATCAAAAAAGACTTAAAAATAAAAAAGTTGTGGCTAAAAATGTAATATCAGATGATTTTTTTTGGACTTCATTCAGACAATTCAGGAAAATTGGTGTTGGACCACACAGTCCATTTCTTTGCTAATATCCCACTTTAAGGGACTATTTTCAAGCGCTGATTTTGCAACAAACTTGTGTGGAGAGCTTGAGCTATCTACTAACTGATATCCCTCCCCCGCCCCCACCAATCAATGTTGAGGGTCCCAACGACCGTGGTGATGAAACGGTTCCGAACAACATTGAATGGGGGACTGGGGGGTTTATTTCAACGAAGTCCTCAAAGTGGTTCAACAGTTATTTCCTGAATTGTAGGTGATGTGAGGTCAATTTTAATTTCACGGACCGATTTACACATGCGGTGATATCCAGACCGGAGACCGAATTTAGGTAGGCATATCACTACGTTGTTATGCGGCGGCTTATATCAAAAAAAGTGCACGAGAAAATTGCCTTCATATTCAGATATGTTGTAGATTACCCTTGTGAGTAAAACATATCAAAATTTCATTGAAATTTTAGCGCTAATTTAGAAACTAGAGCCATTTAAGTAAGCCTTTCCTAACAGTAAAGTCTATGGAGAGCGTCTTGGTGCTCTGCTCCCTTTAACATTTTGAGCTACGTATGAAGTTTGTGTTGCTAACCGGTCAAACTGTGACACATTGACAGAGAAACAAAATTGCTGGCAATTTAGAGTTACTAGCCGGTCAAACCGCAACACATTTGACGGAGAAAAGATTGCCAGGAATTTAGCCTAAAAACAACAGACACCATAAAATGTGTCCCGATTTGATTTTTTGGATATTATTTCATATTTTGAGTTACGTCTGTGTAGCTAACCGGTCAAACCGCAACACATTTGGCGAAGAAATTTTTTTTCCATCAATTTAGATTTTAAAATGACGGACGCCATAAAATGTGTCCTGATTTGAATTTTTGATATGATTTCACATTTTGAGCTACGTATTAAATCTGAGTAGCTAACCGGTCAAACCGCAACACATTTGAGGGAGAAAAAAATGTCTGACAATTTAGCCTAAAAAATGACGAACACCAATCAAATGTGTTCCAATTTTTTTTTGGGATATGATTTCTCATTTTGAGCTACTTATAAAGTCTGTGTAGCTAACCGGTCAAACTGCAACACATTTGACGCAGAAAAAAAAATCGGGCAATTTAGCCTTAAAATAACGGACACCATAAAATGTGTCCCGATTTGATTTTTTGGATATGATTTCACATTTTGAGCTTCGTATAAAATCTGTGTAGCTAACCGGTCAAACTGCAACATAATTGATGGAGAAAACAAAATCCGGGAATTTAGCCTAGGGTACCAAGTTACGACCTGTACGTATGTGAAAAGGCAATAATTTTTGACGACCCCTTACTGATAACATTTCTGTACACCAGTTTTATTGATTATTTTAAAAATTGCTGTGAAAAATATTACAGTGACCCTACTAAACTATACATTTGTATTCATCAGCCACAGGATTAACCAAGATGATTGACCCAATCATATATAAACAAAGAACATGTGACCTTGCATTTGTCCTGTTTATGCGCGTAAAACCTCCGATTACTAGTGCCATCCTTTTTTACTAATAACCTCTCTCTTTTAACTACAACATCTAAATACTATTTGTGGCGAGTCTGTCCGTCTGTCCGTCTGTCTGTCCGTCCAATGCCTTCGGGTGCAGATCCCTGCCCGTCTGCCCATGTAATCGCTGTGCACAGGGATCTTCACCCCACGTAGACAACAAACTGTTGCTACGCGAGCGCGTATAAACAAAACATGGCGCACGCAAGTGCCGGCGCACGCGTTATGGCGCAGACCGTAAGGTGCGTACGCGTTCGTGACGCAAACTGGGTCTTTTCATGGGGCGGGCTAAAGGAAGCCGTATACAGATAATATTCAACTAAAACAATATTAGCTGCCTGCTACTGCACCAATTAAATTTGTCACCACAACAATAAAAACATCTTTTTAGTAAACATGTGTACAAACTATCAAACTATCTATTATAAAAACACATCGCTATAACAATGAAACAGTCATCGAATCTGGTTCCCCTGGGATCCTAAAGTACCAACCACAAACCATGTCTACTGAAACCGCTCAACCAAAAACCATGCAACTCGATAACCGCGAAACCCGCGAACCGCGAAACCCGAAAACCGCTCTAGTTTTAAATATGCATCGAGAAGCTACGTTTTGAGTTATTTTAGAACCAAATTTAGAGTTAAGGTCAAATTTGGTTGGAAGCCAATTTCTCGTAAGAAAGGGAGAAATGTAGTATCCTTTGCTTTTATGTAATACATGCATCACACTATACAGTGTTTATATGATATGTTTTGTTAGCAACATGGCGTCGATCCAAAACAAATCACTAGCGTGAGTATGTCGATTGCTTTCCCAGATTAAAGGTTAAGACCATTATTTGTCGACTTTCAGTGTATTATAGTGGAACGTGTCATAATATGAAGAGCCAGATGTAAATGACATTCCAATTCGTCGGTCTCATCACATACAGATCTATTCGACGCAACACGCTTTTCGAGAAAATCGAGATTGAAAATCCTGTCGTCAGATTTGGCTTCAAACTTGCTTATTTCTTAACCAATATTCCTAGATAGAATATATACATGAAGAGGACCCTTGGTACTTTCTATTCATGTCATTTTTTTGTGCTAATCTTTTGAATAACATTGTTTAAAATGGTAAACCAAACTTATAGCTCTGTATGTGAAAATATTGTTTTTCATTATTCTCGTATAGAACGCATATAGATCTCTATGGAATAGATCTGTATGTGAAACGCGTAAAATTTGCGATGTTCAAATAGCGTGATGTGTCGTCCACGTTATATCCTATTCTATATGGAATAGCGCTATATGTGAAACGCTGAAATGTAAAAAACAGCAAATACACCAAATTCAAGGACTTATATCTCATTAATTAAACAGAATTGAGGTCTATAACTTGGGTTATTGAAAGAGCACGATACAATATTACTAAAAACCGATTTTCTCAAAAATTCATAATCTCTCGAATAGATCAGTATGTAATGAGACCGACGAATTGTTGCCTTGTGGTTAGTATGTTGTCAATATTGTTTTAATTTTTGATGCATGTTATTTATTAAACAAGACTAGGCACGCCTAGTAGAGCTGGTCGGATATTTGAATGTTAAAAAATGTTTTGTCTTGTAATATGGCAGAGTATAATTATATATGTAATTTGGAAAGTGGTGTTATGGTACTCATTTTTTAAACTGGAAAATATGATTGACTTTACTTGTTCACACAAAGTTACTAACAAATATGTTATTCTTACATGGTTTGAAAAGGTACAAAATTTCATTTTGATTTGGAAAACATAATGGGCCTCTTTTGACTATAAGTAAGTAGGCCTACATGTAGTACAGTATTTTTACTCTGGGGAGACATATCGAGGGAACGGAATACTAATATAATGAAACGGAACACCGTTTTCGCCATGTATTCTAGCCCCGTGCAATCAGGCCTGTGTCAGCCTGTACACACTAAAGCATTGGGGAAAATAAGCTTATAAAAAAGTTAGCGTTATTTTTGGAGTTTGGCGTTGACACCTTCACTGATGGTCAAGAACGTGTTATTGCATATAAATATGAAATTTGGGATCATTTGATTACATATTGTTGTTGTTATGAACCAAGAAAGTTACCAAGATTTGCGTCGAACAGGCGAAGTGTTGTGGAAAATGTTGACTGATTAGATCGCGTAATTCAACTTTATAACCTCACCTTTTTATAGTCCCATAGTAACCCTTAGTAACATTTAACAGTCAGACATTCTGTGTATTTTGTGTATAAATGTGATTTGTAAACTGAATTGTCCCGATATTTTGTATGACCCCGTCAAGGGGGGTTAATTGCCATAATCATTGGGCTAATTGCGCGCACCATAGGCAACATTGAAGGGTTTCGCCAATAATCATTGGGCTAATTGCGCGCACCATAGGCAACATTGAACGTAAAGGCCGTGAGTCAGTCAGTCAGTCAGTCACGCAGTGAGACAGTCACGGTTGGGTAGGCTGATCGTGTACGACCAGCAAACACTAAACATATTTTTTTCATTGACATTTTGGACAATTCTATATTGCTGTATCGAGAAATTGTCTTCTTCAATAGTATGATTTTCCCTGTTTAGTTGTTGCATGTTCATTCACACATTGTATTTTTCTTATATTGCAATGTTATTTAAGTGTTGTTATGTTATCTGATATGCGCTTAAGTTATAGACTTCGGTGAGAGGCGCTTTAGAAGCACCGTTTTATTATTATTATTATTATTATTATTATTATTATTATTATTATTATTATTATTATTATTATTATTATTATTATTATTATTATTATTATTATTATTATTATTATTATTATTATTATTATTATTATTATTATTATTATGATGATGAGTGATGATCTTGATCTGATCTGTACTGATTGCAACGCATGGAGCTAATAGCGATGGGTTTGATTGTTATTAAGTGTAAACGGATACATTTTAATGTGAAGATAGTTAAGAGATTATACTTTCTAACAATTGAACATAACTGCGAAGACATAAGCGCATCAATTTTAATATTTCCCCGGGAGGGACACTTTTGACATAACATATGCTCCCTTTAAGTAAAAGCTGTGTAACATTCCACTCTTCGGGAGTAAAATTAAAAAGAGTGAGATTGCTTTGCATACAATTTAAAGTATGAATTTCTCCATTCTAAATTCGCTCGATGTGACTGTTAACTCACTCTTTTGAAGTAGTCCACTTTTCCCGAGATGTCAGTCAAGTAGGCCCTAATTCCTTTCAGTTTCACTCCCTCTTTGAAAAGATAATAATGACTGCCATCCATGGAACTTCCAAATTATGGTCGCAGGATATCACATCATGCGTGTTTCTACATATTTGTATTCCCGATATATCGATAAATAGTTGATAAAAAAAGACTTATGATACATCATGTAACAGAGCAACTGTTTACTCAAATTTAATATTCAACATAATACATGTGTTGATGAATACGCAATTTTTATCAACTAAAATTTCTATTCCAGAACTATTTCAACATTTATGTCTTTAACAACTCATCCGATACTTATCCAATGCGTTTTAAACATTTGTTGTATAAATAGCAATATATATAAATATAACATAGCTGTACAAGTGCATATATCGTCATGATCTTTACACATGTTACAGCGGGTAGCCAGTGACGTTCACGAAGCACTATAATCGTGAAATGTTCTCTAGTTTTCGATAGTGTTGCAATTCTAGCAATTGCTTAGTACGATGTTGGAGTTCCTTATATAAGTAAGCCATGGGTATTTGTTCACGTATTCGCTGGTGAAGCATCCTAGGCCTTATACATGTAGCTTGCCACCTTTTGAAGATGTTGCCATTGCCAACAGGAGTTTCCTATTGCCATGCTGATATAAACCCATCATCACGATGACTTAAAGGAATATGTGATATTTTCCAAGGGGCGTCCTTTATCCTTGATTGTTTTTTGAAAGTAGATTTTCTTCCAGATTTACATTTCTGATCATAAATCATGAATATAGTCATTAGAGTGAAATAGAGTGAAAATAGATTGTCCGCTAGCGAACAATCTATTTCCAACCCTTAAAAACCATGATTTTGAAGTAATTAGGAATCGTATCGCTCTGTAACTCAGAATATATTTATGATTTATGATCAGAAATGTAAATCTGCAAGAAAATCTACTTTCAAAAAAAAATCATGGGTAGAGGGCGCCCCCTGGAAAATATCGCATAATATGCCTTTAACTGTTGTTCTATAATCTATACCATTCTAAACTAGAAGGTATGAGTTATACGAGTATATATAATGTATACTGTAGACTGTGGTCGAAGTAGGTGCTTGCCAATTTTGTGGATTATAAACCATTTAGGGCAGGATATTTATCATAACAATAACTTAGTTTAAAAGAAAGAAATAATAAACGAGTTCAAGTGAAATTAAAATCACTCCGCCCACCACCGAGATCACAATCCACGTCTTAGCTTGACTTGCGGCTTGTCTGGCTTCTTCGTAATGACCTGAAGACGCAAAAGTTCGAGCCTGAAAGAGCAAAGGAAATTAAACGTGAACTGGTTATTATATTATAACTCATATTTTATTATAGGGATTTATATAGCGCATTTCCAAACAGACAAATGCGCTGTATAATATATACATTGATATACAAATATGTTGAAAAGCAAGCAGTATTAATAATTATTTATACATAGTAACTGGCAGTTTCATGCGCACCAACCACACAGGGCGGTGCGGTAATACATCAAAAATCCCAATACAGGATAAAATACACAAATGTAACTGAAAGAAACATCACAACTAGCCACATCCGCGTGATATTTTATATAGATTAAATGAATGATGAAGGAGTTACAGCCGTTCTACGGATGCTAATGCTAGGGTCCACACACCCCTTTCTACATAGCTAGAATGTGTGAGTTCAATATGAAGACGCTGGACAATAGAAATGTTAACCTCCCTTCTTATTATATATCGACTCTCTATACTGCATTTACATGCAGGGCGTAACTAGAGGGGGGCAAATTGGATGGGGCAATGCCCCCACACCCTCTGCCAGAAGGCTTGCCCCCCCCCCCCCCCCCCCCCCTGATGCCACCCCTCAATGAAATGAGAAACTCTATGTACAGGCTGTAACAACAACAAAAGGTTATACAGTTTTGAAAATAAACTTTGATTCATTACACTCGATGGTCGGTAAGCTGATATAATGTATGATCAATTGTCTAAAGTAGTCATGAAATCACCTGGGCCACTTTGGTTTAATCAATGGTAAAACCACTGGGATGAATATGAATGGAATCGAACCAGGAACATAGCAGTAGAGCAGTCTTGTTAGACAACAAGGGTTCATTTCTAGTTAAAATTATCACAAAGAAAGTAGCCGAAGTTCTTTACAAAGATCTGTAATGTGGGGTAGAATTAAAACCATCCCTTACTAAGAGCACCATTTATTTATACAAGCAAGCTTGTATGATATTGTGAAAGTGGCCCAACCCGATTTCTAGACGACTTTAGTAGACTATAGTCATAGTTAAAAAGACCAAATACAGAGTGTAAAAGATTTTGACATTGCATGATTTTAACATTGTGTTAAAAATAAAATTGCGATTGTATAACTCTTTTTGTTACACTGTATATATATATATATATATATACAAACAATAGTCGGTTATGCCCCCCCCCCCCCCCCCCCCCCCTGATCACAGGCCTGTCCTCCCTCATGCCGCCCCCCCCCAATTAAAGACCCTATACTTTACTGTCGACATGTAAGCCTATCAAACGTAGCTCAAGATCTTGGATTTGTCTATCGTTGCCTGCCAACCGAAAGATTAATAGCTGGCCGGATGCTATACTACCGAAGATGTGGAGGCATCCACCCTTCGGTTTAGCCAGATTTGGCCCATGAAGCAAGAAATACTTCGGCAGATAATGCCTCAGAAAATGATAAGCGTCGAAAGATTGCCAATTGCAGCAGCTTGGCCGGTATTACGACAATTCACAGCCTCTATCAATGCGGCATTTCATCACAAGTGCCAGTTTCTTTCTCAGACACAGTGGCTACTCGGAGTGCTATTATACACATTGAAAAAAAGTATCGCACCACTGTTTTTTTGTTGAAAAGTGCAAATGTGGCCTCGAATTTTGCCCCCATGGTGTGATATTAAGGATCAATTGTTTGCGTAAGCTGTCCAACAAAATGTTATGCAATAAAAGGGACACATTTTAGTTTGTGACGTAATCGATGTAATGTTTTTCAAGGCCATGGGGAAAATGCATGCTTTTGTCCAAAAGCATTCATGAAACATGTTTGGGTATAACGCGATATTGAATAGACTTTAAAAACTTAAAATAGTCATTGTATTAGTTCTGTATTTGGCGCAAGATATGTTCCATTTAGACGTTATAGGCTACAATGAAGTGAATGAGTCTAAACATGCCATTTTTTTATGGTCATAAATTCAGCATATACAAAGAGGTCATCGCTGGATTTTTTTTTTTTATTTTACCTAGAGCAACACTTCCGCAATATTGCTTTTGTCATTTGAAGTTATTTAACTTTGACCTATTTTGACCTTTGACCCCATAACCGTTGGGTTCACGAAAAAGGGAGTTTTTTCATGTTTAAGGACAATCGGGCAACTTTTGAAATTTGATCCCAGATGACCTTTGAAGACCTTGAAAGACTTGAATGTGTTACCAAGGCTTACAACTATAGAGATTAATCATCGGGCCTCGATATCGCGTTATACCCCAAACTTGTTTCATGCATTTTCCCCTTGGCCTTGAAAAAACATTACATCGATTACGTCACAAACTCATATGTGGCCTTTTTTTATTGCATAACATTTTGCTGGACAGCTTACGCAAACAAATTATCCTTAATATCACACCATGGTGGCAAAATTCGAGGCCACATTTGCACTTTTCAACCAGTGGTGCGATACTTTTTTCAAGCTGTATGTAGTATAACACAGTTTTGAAATATGTTTGTATAAGGTAGTTTAAATTGAATGCTTCTATACGTAAATTTGGCTTACCTTTACTGATTGTACTATAGCAGCGATACCGCACACCCAACAGCAAAAAAAAGTAGAGAGAATAGACCAGATTAAATAGGTGTTTGGTTTGTCGTTTGCTTCATAACCGGCATTTCTGTCAAATGTGGCTACAGGCCTTGATGTCTGTACAACCTGTACGACATGCTGGGATCGGGGTTGCTGAGGGCTTCCCTGTATAGAAGAATACAATATTTACCTGTTAAAACACTTTGTATCATGCGTGTTACTGACACCATGAAATACTTCCAATACTTCACCAATGGTCCGTGGAGTACAAAAATGAGATTTATCATACTTCGTGCTATAATACACCAAACGTTATGTTGAAATATCAGACCCATCATTTGTCTCCTGAGCAGTTATTGGTTAGTAGAGAACGCCCAGGACAAACTGTTCAAAACAAATCATTAATCACAATCTATCGAGACAATCTAAAACCTGGACCGTTAATCACGTTTGACAAGTTTATAAACATCTCAATTCAAGTTCATATCGTTATAATCTTGTCTTCAGCAGACCCATCCTTTTACCTTTTACCTAGGCTTCGTCAACCTCTGCAGGCTGAAGCCCTCTTTCGGCATCTTCCATCTGTGTCTGTCTTGTGCTTCTCTTGTCCATGTCGTTCCTCTGTATTCAGCTAGCTCGTCTCTCCATCTTTGTTTCTGCCTGCATCTTCTCCTTTTGCCTGTACGGGGTTGCCACTCGGTTGTTCTTATTGTCCACCGATTATCAGTTTGTCTTGAGATATGTCCTGCCCATCTCCATTTCATTTCTTTGATTTTTTTGATGATGTCTTTTACCTTGGTTTTATTACGAATGGTAGTGTTCTTTTGTTTGTCTCGTATTGTTATATTTAACATCCTCCTTTCCATGGCTCGCTGCGCTACTAGAAGTTTCTGCTCAATTTCTTTGGTTGTTGACCATGTTTCAGCACCGTATGTCATGGTATCATCAAACACCTCCAATTCGACCAAAAATCGGCCAACATTTGCTGAATTGAGATGTTTATAAACCTGTCAACGGTCTCAGGTTTTTGTTTGTTTTAGATAGACTGTTTAATGTATGATTTGTTCTGAATAGTTTGTCCTAGCCGTTCTCTACTATCATGACTATAAACCAATAACTGCCTGCCCAGGAGACAATAATGCGTATGATATTTCAACATAAAGTTTAGGGTACTTTGACACTTAGTATGATAAATACCACATAACAAATATGAAGACATGAATCTTTAGTAGTTGTCTGTGACTGACAATATGCAGTTGAACTTTCATTGTTGTTTCTGTGATGTTATTAAGGTCAAGTTTTTCTCTGGTTACATATTTTACTCTGTCAGTGTCAATTGCTGGCATCTACCACTTCCGTAAATAACGTATAAGCAATTTGGCAATGACCTATATTCTGCCACTTCCTAATAATTTCCGAAACTATACATGATAGGCAACCTTTCTGAAACCAAATCAACCTTTCATATGCTGTAAGAATCAATTAAAGAAGACGTAAGTGAGAAAAAAATTCTCCAAAATACGAGGGGGTATCAAAAAGTTTTTGAAATCACCCAGAAGTGAAGGAGCCAGAATGTTTTTTTGATATGCGACCCTTCAGACATCTTTAAAAAGTCCCTGTGCAAAGTCACACATTTCTCCCACTATTTATTACCTGTCCACAGACCGCCATTGTAGAGATCCTCAGATTGACCGCCATTGATTGATCCTCAGATTGCCTCAGATTGCGTTATTCCCAAAACAGCAATATATAGTTTAAAGTGTTGACAGAAAGGGGGTCAAAGGTCATTACATGGGGTGTACACATATGACCTCTAATGACCCCTACATGACCTTTGACCTCTTCTGTCAACACTTTAAACTATTTATTGTGTTTTGGGAATAACGCAATCTGAGGCAATCTGAGGATCAATCAATGGCGGTCAATCTGAGAAGCTCTGGCGGTCTGTGGACAGGCATATGTGTGACGTTGCAAAGTGACTTTTTAAAGATGTCTGAAGGAAAAAGTTTCTGGCTCCTTCACTTCTGGGTGATTTCGAAAACTTGTTGATACCCCCTCGTATGTCACCGTAACAATGCTAAAAGTTAAAAGTTGCCCATTAGTCATCACATTTTTGCAAAAATTGTCCGAAGTTGACATGGTAACCTTGCGCAACTTTCAGCAATTTCCGGCACCTTCCGCCACTTTTCTGCAACTTCAGAAAATTTCAGAGAAACATGATTGCGTTACTTTCGACAATGCAATGTCGGTTATTTCGTCGATTCTTGACATTTACCCCTGTGACCTGGGACTCTCTAAGTCTAAGGCAACAAGCGTGGCATGGGGCTTCAAAGTTATGAAAGGCAACAATTCCAAAACCTAACTTACCGATTGAAGACTTATTTTGACTGGTTCCGTTTGAGGTAATGCAGCGTATGGCGCTTGATACGGTAATTGCTGCTGAAGACCCGGATAAGGAGGGGGTGGTCCCATAGATGATGGTTCCGTGGCGGGTGGATATACCGTATCCGGAATAATAATGGCGGGCTGTTGATATGCCGGAGCTGTTGTGGGCGTTTGGAAGTTCGCGACTGCGGGTTGGTAAGCCGGATTTGTTGCGGGTTGGTTGGCCGGATTCGTTGCGGGTTGGTAAGCCGGATTCGATGTCATTGGATGTGACGGATCTGTGTACGTGAATAATCGTGTTATTAATCCTTTTGTAACGTAACGGTCCTGTACGGTATCTGTGTATATTATCTGCCAAAAATTATGGCAGATACACATATTATCTGCCATATGATTATCATAATGTAACTGCAGTTTTGCCGTCCCGATATCGCAATTGATAAAGTGATATATAGTGAAGTTTTCAGGCTATATTTTGATGACGACTAGCTTTTTAAGTAGGCCTATAGCTCAGGCCTGGCTTAACGATTAGATGCAATTGACCCTTTCAATGTGTAAGTATGTTCTGTATAGATATACTTCTGCAGCTTCAGTTAACGAATCGACTAAGGACATTAAACAATGCTAAACACGGACACTTAAATCGAAGTAAGTTTTTGTCATGTGTGTTTCTAAAGCGCCAAACGTGCCAACGATTGGACACAACACACAACTCTGTGTATTAAAAACGTAAGAAACTCGCTGCGTTAAAACACAAAATTGTGGTGAGTGTGCTCTTAAAAAAGGGCATTTAAAAAGGATCATCTTAAATCATAAGCCAGCAAACATCACATAGGTGATAGCCTACATATCTATAGATTGGGACGGGGTGACAGCAATGTTCATCAACAAAAGCAACGGTCAAAGGGACTTGACTGTCGATACATCTATACTTTTCGCATTGCTATTGCACCATTGTTTTCTAATTTTTAATCAAGGTTATCTGAGCAATGTTGATAACATACGGAATATCAAGTCATATAAAAAGTAACATGTGCTCCACATGTTACAATTGAGGGAAAATGTTTGCAGTCAAATAAGGGTTTAATAAGGGATCCAATCTCAATTTGGAGCAAATTAATTTTGGTACCAAAACGATCTTATAAACCGTAGTTCATGAGTTCATCTTTTAAGAAATTATAAAATTCAATTGCCTAATATTTCATCAAGTGCTCTTTGTCGCATTTGCAATTTGAAACAAATCAAACTGTCCACATTTTTTCAAATGTCTTCATATACAAAGTGAGTTGTAAGCGAGTATTTTTAAGTAATTCTTCTTGCTCTCAATCCACGCAATTGTGGGCAGGAAATGTAAAGCGTGTTTCAATTCGAATGCAAAAGATGGTTATGATTTATCACCACCAAATAACCGCTAATTATCAGTTATTGGTGGTGATTGAATAGATAAACACACTTATATGATGTGACTTACCTGAAGAATAATTAGTTCGTGTCTGTGCTAAACTAGTTTCCATTTTGTACTGCTGAATATTATTTAATACTGTCGTACCAAAGAAATATTTTTTACAATAAATATAGTGTTTGCTATTCGTGTGAATACTCTTGTCAGTATGCTATCACACTACAAACTTAAAAGATTTATATACCTTTTTTCTTCCGGTCGACGTGCCATTAATGGCCAATATCATTTAAGCCTACATAATTTCCGCCGGTTCTCGTCATCTTGGTCATGAAATGGAGGAAGTCATAATGGAACCGCAGTCAGTAGGTGAAAGTTGGCCAAATATATGGGTCTAGGTCAATTCTGGGTTGTTAATTCGGAAAGAACTTGTTGAAATAATTGAAGTTACCTTAGCTCTTAAGAGTCAAACGTTAAGGCTATCAACTATCACGTAGTTTACTTGGCAGATCACAAATCCTTCGGGTGCCTACATATTACATATCTTGGGAACTGTTGTAGTGGCTTCGTTTGACCTGGCCTTGTTTCGTTTTATTGGGGATCAAAAGGATTCATATTTTGTGTTGGCATGGATTCTATCAAACGAAAGTCGTCGGGAGTACTACAGTACTGTACAGTTCCTTCCTCTTAAGAAAAAAACTGTCAGCAATGATATGGGTATGTTTCGGTGTTATGTCCAAATCATTAAAACTTTCTCTCAATTGAAAAAGTATTTCAATATCACAGAAGCAATTGAACTGATTGGCCAAAAACATCTTACACAAAATTCCAAAATGGCCACTAGGTTGCTCAAGTTTAAAAGCCTTTTAGATTGACTTAGTGCCCCCCCCCCCCCCCCCCCCCCCCCGGAGATACGGTCCTGGTGTATGCTATAACTGAACAGTTCCTCCTCTTTTCAAAAAAAAGGATGTCAACTAGCAATGATGGGTAAAGTTTGGTGTCATCAGCAAATTATTGAAACCTTCTCTTTTATGTGCCAAGAAAATCCAAATATCTGATTTGAATGGACAAACAACTTAATCCCATTCAGGTTTGGTGTTAAAAGACCATTAAAAATGAATAACCAAACCCAAGAGTAAGGTGACCACATTATTTTGAGCACCAGAAATAAAATTAAGGGCCGTATTCTCGTACCAAACACGGTTTAAGCTTAAAACCATGTCGAACTAAACACGTGTCTAACTTAAAAGCGAGTTTATCTTTTAAACAACGTGTGTAACAAAATACGGTTTTAAACTCCGTGAATCTCGTCCCCAGAGTGGTCGTGCGTTACTGTATACAGGTATTTATTTTTGTTGTGGCTCTAATGGATTACAATAGATATCGACCGAATACCTCAAAATCACGCGTATTTTTAATACTACACGATCTGAACGTCAACTTGCAGCAGGCACGGTTGAGTGATTATTCAAGACATACAGTTGGTGTATGAGTTTAGAATAAACTATGGTTAAACGCGCTTTAAACTACCCATACCCATGTTTAAAGTTAGTCACTTTTTAGTGAGTTAGACGCGTATTTAAGTAAAACAAATTTTCGAGAATTACGTCTAGTAAAACGATGTCTCAAAAGTCAAAGTTAGACGCGTGTTTAGCTTAAAACCGTTTTTAACTAGTGAGTTTGATTGTTGCCGTTATTATTTTGAAAATAAGCTCCCATTAATACATGGATGAACGAAATATAGATGAAAGCAAACTGAAAAAAAGGAAAATATAAGAAATAAGTAAGCAATATTGAGAAAAGTTATTCTTGTTTTATTCAATTGATTTTCCCAGTTGACTACCAAGTTTAAACACCCTAGTCCCTCACCTTCTTGAGCTGTTTTTGTAGTTCATTCAATGAATGAAATTAATATAATAACAAAATTAATATAGTAATAAAATGAATATAGTAATGAAATTAAAATAGTAATGAAGTTGTTTTACATGGGTACATATTACCCTAACACTCCCGGTGGATTTTCCAACGAAATTTTTTTCAAGCAAAAAAAACACACACAACAAGAGGTGCCACGCCCCGGGGTTTGAACCCACGACCTCTCGGTTACAAGTCCAACGCTCTACCAAGTGAGCCACGGGGGGAGCTATGCTGGGCGAGTGTATTCGCCCAGCTATGTAGCCCGGGTCCATTATTTCACCCAAAAACCTCAGCGGCAGGTGGAACCGACAGGCTGGGAAATGGGATTTCATGGGGTGTGGGGCTGTAAGGGTTAATCAAGGTGAAATTAGAGAAAAAAAGTGAAAATTAAAAAGAAGAAAAAAAATCGTTCAATAACCCTAACACTCCCGGTGGATTTTCCAACGAAATTTTGTTCAAGCAAAAAAAACACACACAACAAGAGGTGCCACGCCCCGGGGTTTGAACCCACGACCTCTCGGTTACAAGTCCAACGCTCTACCAAGAGAGCCACGGGGGGAGCTATACTGGGCGAGTGTATTCGCCCAGCTATGTAGCCCGGGGCCATTATTTCACCCAAAAACCTCAGCGTCAGGTGGAACCGACAGGCTGGGAAATGGGATTTCATGGGGTGTGGGGCTGTAAGGGTTAATATAAACAATCCGGCACCAACAACAACAAAACAAAAAAATGTGACCACAGTACTTTTGTTATTTTATGAAGAGAAGATAGAACACACGATAATGACTCACTAAACACAATGCTATCCATCTCACAGTTTCTTTTCTACTTTATTTTAATAATAATTGCACTTCTCAGTTTACCAAAAGATGAAGAAAAAAATGCAACTCTGGGTTCATTCTTTTCAGTAATATGCACACAATTTAATGCTTGCTTACCTAGGGTTAAGGGTTTGGGTCATATGTTGAGGAAGTAAGGTTATTGTTGACACCAAGTCAAGGAGTGAACACAAAATGATCTATACCTGACAGTTTGGCACCAAGATAGCTCAAGCTTGTGCTTGTAAATTCCTGGTAGAAGCCCTGCATATGATGTAGTTTACCAGAATTATGGCAGACTACTAAACTTTGTTCACCAAAACTATGAGAAACTAAAAAATCCTATATCATTCATGCCAGTTTACATCACTTTTAAAAATCCATCGTGTCAATTCAAAGAATGGACTGTAATACGACGCCATGATCGACTTCTTTCTGTAAAGCCAATCAATAAATAAGTGCAGGGCATCTATAATGAAAAGGAAGAGTCTCCCCTATTCAATGTGTAAATTGTTTTAATGAGCTAGTGTGGCTTATCATGTTGGATCTAGGAAATTATCAACGGCAAGGTCATGGAAGCAAACCGAATTACTAGTAAATATAAAATATGCATATTACATTGAAGAATGGCCCAACTCTGGTATATACTCTTAAGTTTTATCTATCTAAAATACAATATTACACTACTGATGTAAAATTATTGGCACATAATCATAATAATAACAGCTGCTAAAAAATGATAAGATAATCTGCATAACATAAAGCAATGCTGCTTTTTACATTTGACAACCATCAAGCTCCTGGTGCAATATCAGTGATAAATCAGTGCGCTGTTTTAGAAAATTAACAATTCTAATTGATTCACAAACTTTGGCAATAGTAGCCTCTCTTTAAAAAAAATGAATGCTAACAATAGGGTGTTGAATCATAAGTTAAGCTTTGTTGAATATTAAACGACATCATGCTACCAGGGTTACGCTCCAATAGCAACTCTTTTAGTGGCGTTACGCTCCAATAGCAACTCTTTTAGTGGCGTTGCCTGAGGGGGGGGGGGGGGGGCAGGCAATTGGCCCAATATTGAAGTTGTGTCGGTTGAGATTGGCACTGTGGGTTGAGATTGGCACTGTCTGTTTTCAAATGCTTGTTTATTGTGCCAGCTTGGGGGACACCACGTCACCCCGCTCTCAAGTTTCTGACTCGGCGGCAATTCTCAAAAGTTGACTTTCTGGTAAAGTCCTTGTCGGTTCACTTTCATCCCCCCCCCCCCCCCCCCCCCACAACATGAAAAACCTAGCTACACCACTGAAATCTTTGCATGTCGAAGTTGTACAAATCCACACAAGACGTAGTCTGTTATATATGTAACTTCTCACATTTCTCATCAACTTGGTCAAACAAAAACACTCATCTCAAGATACCATGGAAATACTTGGAAAAATACTTTATTGCACACACCCCTTCAAATAAATAAATGAAGAACCATGCTTACAGAGTATGTAACACAGTTATTGCTTTCCCGGTGACCTTTCAGGCAATTCGTAATCATTGAAACAACCAGGATATCTGTTATAGGGAAATGCTACAATATAAATGGCTGATGTAAACCTTGAATCCCAAAAATATTTGGTTTCAAACACATCACTCAGATCAGCAAATCAGCAACACTAACCAAATTAACCTGAAGTTCAAGGACAATTTCAATGGTTTCCAATGGCCATCCAGGATATAATTTGATAAATGTAAATGGCATTTGATGCAATATTATTGTGGATATTCCTGGAAATTTACCTTGACCTTACAAACAATATTTTGTTCCAATCAAATTGACATAAAACTAAACATTTCAAAGGTTCAAGAAACGTAAAAGTGTTTCCTTAAAGGCAACCCAGGATATAATTTGATGTATCAAATTCAAAATGGGATTTGCTACAATATTACTGTTGATATTCAATTAGCATATCCAATTAAAATTAGCATATCGACAACGACAAATAGTTCTGGGGCTTCAAGGAACATTTCGATGTCCATCCATGATTTCATCTGATGTATTAAATGGAAACTGTTACAACACCATTTTCCTAATAATTAACATCGAACCCAATCAGTTGACATGAATTAAATCACCTTGACTGCAAATGGGTTCAATAAAATGTGCAATGATCTCCGATGGTTTTCTTGAAAGCAAATTGTTATGTGTTAATATATGTGACGTGATCAAGCGAAACGAATCACATGTCGGCAGTTTTCAATTTTGATATTTGTCCATCATTCATAAGAAAATGATAATGCTACAACATGATCCAAACCCTATTAACATTGAACTTCTAGTTTTTAAGTTACAAACAATTAACCAACTGAGAAAACCAAGTAAAACATAAGAATTTGAAAATGAACATCAAAATACATAAATAAAATTATTTCATTTTATAAATACACCTTTAAATCAAAGGTTCAAATATTACACAATAAGTTTTGTCTGTAGTATAGTAAGCTTTATAATGTCTGCATTGTCTGAGTTTGAATAGTTCTTTGGTTCTTTAACATCACAATTTCCAGATGCCTTTTTTGAAGTAGTGTATATATGATGATAAATAATCAAAAGTGTATATACATGTACTTAAACATTCTCTGCTTCAAGGATAGGTAAATTAAACACTTAAAATTCTCAACAATATTGGAATGATTTACAAGTACAGTTATACCAAACGAGTTGTAACGCAGAGATATGTGCTTCAATCTTAATATGCCTATATTATAATTTAAGCATATAATTATTATCATATTTTTAATTTCACAAAAATGAACTGTGACGGTACATGGTATACATAAATGTTTATATTTCTTATATAAATGAATGAACTTGATGGAATAGTTTCATCAGGAATTCAGAAGAACATGATAATAATTTTTGTTAGAAAATACTAGCTCTGGATCAAACACAATCCACTGAGGAAGACAACCGATGTGTTGTCGAAACCCGTATGGAAAATGAAGTAAGTTTCCTAATTGGAATTTTCTAACGAAAATTATTATCATGAATGAACTTGGCTGTCTAAATAAAACATAATATAAAACTAAAACGCTATAAATGATAAATAAAATAAGCATTATACATTACTTTGTAGAGAAACGCTTGAATACCTTTTAAGCTGTTTAGTTGCAACTTAGGCGCACACTCCACCCATGCAGTTTTGCAAATAAGCGCTTGCCCACTTGTCCTATTTTGTCAAAAAACCAAACCTGCAGTGAAAATACACTTGTGCTAGGCTAGTCCGCTGGACAAGTGTCACCTTTATCAATATCACAATTATGCCATTACTTACATTTGTCATCTTTGTATCATTTAAATTAACAAAATATTTCTGTAGTATTAATGTTTATACCACCTAATTACATTTTATGATGCAGATCCACACAAAGTCAACAATCAAAGTTGAGGGTTTTCTATAGTTCAATCAATATGAGGTTTTCAGTCAAATTTGAGCTCTATTAATTAAACACAATGGACACTGTTAATTACAGGTATTCTGAAATTTACTAACTACATAATCTGATTATCTTCATCCTTTATGGAATGTTGGCAAATTATATATTGCATAATTATTCTTTACATAGATGGGTTTTATCTACCAAACTACCATTGGTATACTAGTTATATACTAAGTAATAAGTTTTATAGAAACATATTGAGAATACATCTAATATAAAAGTGGAAGAGCACCCTTTACTTAGATAAAAATACATTTTGAAGATACACTTTCTGAATGCAACGCTATGATTTAAATATTCAACTGGACAGTCATGGGTTTTTCAATCTGACCCTCAACCCTCGGTAATACAACAACAACAAAATCATCTTTCTTTTCTTTTGACCAAGATGTAATTTCAGTGATAAATTAGAAGTGAATATCTCTTGAGTTAATACTTAGCAAGGCATTGCATTACTGGCATCTTGCAACATGATAAATATATATATATAGAGACTTTATGATGCGATCAATTGAGTATATTAGTCAGTTTTACATCAGAACTTTAGCCACGTGTGTGTATTAATATCCCAAGATGCTGATGGCCAATCAAATAACAAGGTTATCCAACTGTTTAAATGGAGCAAAAATTGCTGTGAAGCACAGAAATAGTCTAAAAAGGCAGAAAACGTACACAAGTGTTAGCAAGGCACCAAACTGGCCTGACTTAGGGTGGCATTAGTAGCAGCTATCACACAAAATGCAAATGTAAATAACTGATGTACATACAATAATCTGATTTGTGTCACAATAGAGACTTTATCTATAATTGGCGACTTTATTTATAATTGGCGCCTTGCTGCCTGCCATTGATGGGGTAAACATTGATATCGCGTAACTTAAGTGAGCTGTCATTTATAAATAAGGTATATTGCCAGCTGGTTATCTTGTTAACCCTAACCCCAAAGGCGTGTTTTGGGAATAAAACTAGGGGAAGCATGCGCTTCAAGCCCCTCGCAGTGTAGTGTTTTGTAGTTGAGGAAGGTGGGGTTAAGGGTTAACACAAAAAAAATGCAGTCTCTTAACCCTAACCACCAAGGCTTGTTTTGGGAAAATAAAACTGCCAGGGAGACACATTGGTCAAATTAGGGTGACAAGTCAGGCAGAGCCAGCGCTGTAAATCAAACCTGGGTCGCCTGCGTGGAATTCCTGCCCCTACCTGATCACGCTACGGAGTCTGCTTCAAAACATCTTAAGATTTTTCTCAGCATATGATAGCCTGTCTGATCGCAACATGGGACTGAGGAAGCACCTCGTAGTGTAGCATTATGTAGTGACGACGAAGGTTAGTATAAAGATCACTAAAAAGAATGTTTAAAGAGCCCACCCAAGCTTCAAATGCAATATTAGAAAACATGAACTGTGCTCATGTCATGAGTTAGCAAGTCCTACATAACTAGTTCTAGACCTATCAATAGTTTCTTAGCTTCGTCTACAAGATTGTGGCTTATTCCATGTGAGTCAATGGGATGACACTCAGTTATGTAGGACTGTCAAATTTCTTACACACACATCTGAACTGACAAGGAAGTAAACATTTCAAGTTATTATTTATATATATTTCAGTTATACATTTTTCACTGATCAAACTATTTAAAATATATTTACAAAATATATACTTACAAATGTATTGAGCAGATTTAAATTGGAAGTTTTAATAAATATAATATGATAATAAAGATATAAATGTCCTATTAGAAAATTTAAATTTACATAAAGTCAAAACTGTCATATATTGCAAAAAGATATTTTAATTGTTTTCTAGGAAATGTGTAAATGCAGTTGTAGTGGAATGAGCTGTATTTTAATTCTTAATCATAGGGATATCTTAACTGAATGTTTAAACCTCTACATTACTATGTTTTATGCAATAAAACAATTATATGTTGTAATTTAAATTACCCTATAAACCTACACTGAACCTGTGATTGTACCTTTTTAACTTTGAAGAAAAAAAGCTTGTCCACAAACATTTAAAAATATAAATACATGGTATAGTTCAAGGAGTTCCAAATTGGTGAGAAATATGCTTTTTTATCTCTCCTTCTGGAAAAGGAATCCAAGCGTACACGCAATATTTTGGAACACTCAAGTGTCATGCATACAATTCACAATGCACCATGTTATGACATGCGAGTGTTTTGCGCACCCACACTCTTCTGAATTCATTTGCTGCTGTAAGCAGGTTTGCCAATTTGGAACTTACTGAACTATAGCAGGGGGAAGATAAGCAATCAACACTTTCTTTCTGTAGCCTGTGCGTGAAGCTTGTGGGTGGGTCAATTACTATTCTGCAGGTATCAAAAACACAGTCACATTCCACAATTTGAGTTGAATTGCTCCAAGGGTTTTTTATCAGAGAAGCAACATTTCACTTCACATCTTCCATACAGGGTGACCCAATAAAAGGTTTACCCAAAATGAAAGTGATATGTTTCCACTTCCTGTAATTTGATATGTGTTTTTATTTTATTATAAAGAATGGGTAATGGAGCATCTACCCTGAAAAAAATATTTATTTTGGTTTGGTGGTTTTCAAGATATGGTCCATTGAACTTT
This sequence comes from Ophiura sarsii, assembly GCA_035610835.1. NCBI lineage: Eukaryota > Metazoa > Echinodermata > Ophiuroidea > Amphilepidida > Ophiuridae > Ophiura > Ophiura sarsii. Next base: position 12,331,622 of record CM069443.1, read on the forward strand.
ACTTCAGCAAAACAGACTTGTCCACGGAGCTTCACAATCCAGGTTTGGAACCGGCAATAATTATTTATTTTGGTTGAGTGGTTTTCAAGATATGGTCTATTGAACATTGCTTTAACAAAACAGACTTGTCCTTGGAGCAAAGACATGATTGAACACAAGTGAGACATCAAAACTCGATTATTGTCGGTTCCAAACCTGGTTTGTGAAGCTACGTGGACAAGTCTGTTTTGCTGAAGTAATGTTCAATGGACCATATCTTGAAAACCACCCAACCAAAATAAATAATTTTTTCAGGGTAGTTGCTCCATTACCCATTCTTTATAATAAAATAAAAAACACAGATATCAAATTACAGGAAGTGGAAAAATATCACTTTCATTTTGGGTAAACTTTTTATTGGGTCACCCTGTAGAACAGTGCACAGACTTGTATGTGATATAGCACTTATTGAGGTAATACACTACTTTATCACTTAGCATTCTAAACGGAACATCTCTCAGGCCTCAGATTTTTCCGGGGTAACAAGAAAAATGTGGGCTTTCTTCTAACACCATAATATCAATTTTGATAGGGAAAATAAATTTGATCAGGTCATCCATCTTTAATGATAAAACCAACATTTGAATTTTTCATGATAAGAAATGCTTCTAACATGAGTAAATGAGGTGGAATGTGGCGGTAGCTAATTTGATTTTTTGTGAAATTGAGACAAGGTCAAAATAAGTCAAATTCAGAACAAGTCATATTTCTGAATTTTGATACGTATCTGATAGCTAACAAAAGACTCAAATTCATGAAAATAAAGAGTTAAACTACATTTTGAGTTATTTAATTTTCATTTACTCCATTGATTAGGTAACAAAACCAAAACTTTAGTTGCCCATAACTTGACAATTTGTATTTGATGTTTTGAGACAAAGTGATTTTCAATCATCCTTAACTTTGGTTTGGAATGGTGACATTGACTTTGGTACCAAAATGTCCCTCAACATAATTATACATATTATCATGATATCAATAACTCAGTATACATATTTCCCTCATTGCGCCTCATTTACTCGCGTTGGGTCACATATGTAGACAGATCTTTCAAAAAGAGTTGGTTGCTCAAGTTTCTAACCAAAAACATAATTGGACAATTTTGTTGAATTTTGTTCGAATTATTCTCAAAACGTATATATTTTTTGATCTAGAGTCGTTTTGTTCTTTATCACCCTAGAGCAATTGTCACTACATACAGGTAAAATTACAACATTTCTGTAGATATATCAATTTCCAGGCACATGTAAACATATTCTATTTCCTCTTCACATACTTAACCTAAATGATCTATAATGAATTCAACAAGTCAGCGAGTTGTTGGATCTTCTTCTGATGTTGCCGTATATAAACCTCCGTTTCCCACAACATCCTGAAAAGCATCGGATCTTTTGCTTCGTCCAATGCCATATTGGTGGAAAGAGGAGGACTAAGTCTGAAGAATGGCGTGCCAATAGAATTGCACCACGCACGGGCCCTGTCGACACAACGTCCTCTGGATTCAGTACACTGAGAAAAAGACAGAAATGGTTACAGATATAAGTGTATGTGGTGGGTGATACATGTGTGTGGAACATATGAGACACATCAAAATGGACATGTTTGAGGCCCGAGTCAACTTTGAGCTATTGGTATGACTGAAAGAGCACATTTTAAGTTTTGAAATGATACCATGTTGAAGATCAGAAAACTTTGTGTGAAGTATAACTTTGTTAATTATTAAGGCTGATAAATTAATATTCATGAGTTTAACAAGGGTAAATATTTTACCATTTTCACACATGCACTTTGTTCTAGAATATTGCAAATGTGCATGTGTTTTATTTTCAATCCACATGCAATAGAAATCACACTTCAAACATTGTGTCACTATGTCATGAGTCCTTGGGTTACCATACGTTACTATGTCGTGAGCCCTTGGGTTATCATACGTCACTATGTCGTGAGCCCTTGGGTTACCATACGTCACTATGTCGTGAGTCCTTGGGTTACCATACGTCACTATGTCGTGAGTCCTTGGGTTACAAAACGTCACTATGTCGTGAGCCCTTGGGTTACCATACGTCACTATGTCGTGAGCCCTTGGGTTACCATACGTCACTATGTCGTGAGTCCTTGGGTTACCATACGTCACTACGCCGTGAGCACTTGGGTTACCATACGTCACTATGTCGTTAGCCCTTGGATTACCATATGACACTATGTCGTGAGCCCTTGGGCTACCATACATCACTATGTCGCGAGACCTTGGGTTACCATACGTCACTATGTCGTGAGTCCTTGGGTTACCATACGTCACTATGTCGTGAGCCCTTGAGTTACCATACGTCACTATGTCGTTAGCCCTTGGATTACCATATGACACTATGTCGTGAGCCCTTGGGGTACCATACGTCACTGTCGTGAGCACTTGGGTTACCATATATCACTATGTCGTGAGTCCTTGGGTTACCATACGTCACTATGTCGTGAGCCCTTGGGTTACCATACGTCACTATGTCGTTAGCCCTTGGATTACCATATGACACTATGTCGTGAGCCCTTGGGGTACCATACGTCACTGTCGTGAGCACTTGGGTTACCATATATCACTATGTCGTGAGTCCTTGGGTTACCATACGTCACTACGCCGTGAGCCCTTGGGTTACCATACGTCACTATGTCGTTAGCCCTTGGATTACCATATGACACTATGTCGTGAGCCCTTGGGGTACCATACGTCACTGTCGTGAGCACTTGGGTTACCATACATCACTATGTCGTGAGTCCTTGGGTTACCATACGTCACTACGCCGTGAGCCCTTGGGTTACCATACGTCACTATGTCGTTAGCCCTTGGATTACCATATGACACTATGTCGTGAGCCCTTGGGGTACCATACGTCACTGTCGTGAGCACTTGGGTTACCATATATCACTATGTCGTGAGTCCTTGGGTTACCATACGACACTATGTCATGAGCCTTTGGGTTACCATACGACAAAGTCGACACTATGTTGTGAGCCCTTGGGTTACCATACATCACTATGTCGTGAGCCCTTGGGCTACCATACGCAACTACATGTATGTCATGAACCAGATGAATTTAACAATGTTTACCTGTTCTATAAATATATCAGCCATGCTTGCAGCTCCCATTACTGTGGTTGCCATATTGACAAGATCCAGTGGACTTTCAGGTCGTATAATGTCTATGTTGGTGATCTTCTTTAAAGGCACATCACCAGTTCCTAATGACACTACTGCTCCAATCTTTTTGACAGGTTCTCCCTATGAATAAATTGACCAATTGACAATTATGACTATCACAAACAATGTGTAACATTCTTTCAAAAGCAACAGTTTAGAAGATTGGTCTTGATTCTTACAATAAAATGTTTTTCAGGAATCATTTGATTTGCTACTGTGTTCAACTTTGATTAATACATATCTGTTTACAAGAATCTTGTTAATTATTTAATTTGCAGATCATTGGCAAAATTCTAAGGCCCTACCATACTAAACCTGAATATGTCCAAGAATAAAATAAATGTATTATAATCAACACATTTCATTATCTATAGTCTCTGTCATAACACTTTGGACAAGTTTAATATTAGAAAGTAAACTCGAAAGTGATTTTCAATGCTTAACGAAAATCCATTCTAAGCTCGCCACCGATATTCAACTACCACCTCGCGTTTGAATTTGGTTGAATTCATCCATAGCATTATGGATGCATTGGCTATAATATTGCATAAGCTTTTAAACACACTGACAATGTCATTCAAGTACCTTCATCTTTTTCTCCATATAATACTCTGTTACTTCAGTTATTGCATCTAGAGTTGGATTATTGGCTACAATACCACCATCTATAAATCTACCAAGAGGCCTGAAATATGAGGGCGCTGCACCACTGGAACGTGCTGCTCTCCATACTAGCTGATCTATATATAACGTGTAAGTAAAATTAAAACGAATATCTAATTATGTTCTATCATAATAAATTATATTTTTATTGAAAACAGTCAATTCACTGTTTTCAAAATAGTCCCATCACATTTGATCTCTTCATGCTAGTGCATCAGGTTGGGAATATTTGTAATCAGTCAATGTCACAGAGACATCACTATCAAGAATCAAAATAGACAATTGATTTGATATTACGTTGTTCATGTCCTTCTTGTCCTTTGGCAGAATGCAATGCATTACATATGACCGATGCAGATTTGCCTTTTCTGGCATAATTCTGTTATACCCTTCACACCAACATCGGTTAGTATGCGTCGTTCTTAAAAATCACGCACTATGAATACCCCTGTGAAGGGTATAACAGAATTACTCCTCTTTTCTCATTAAAAACAATATTCCAAACATAACATAATAAGAGGATAGGTTGAGTAATGACAGAAGCAGTGTGATCATATTTAAGGTCAAACTGTACACTCTAAAGACCTTATTAGCACATACACACCTTTTGGTGCAGGAGGCGGTGGGAATGGTTTGGCGTTCACTGCAAGATTGGATGATGACAATTCTGATGGTTCAAAGTTACGAAACAGGTGCAACGCTGGTGGGTTTCTATCACCCATTGTGCCTGTGACCATTACTCTAAAAGAAAATATTAAATGGAATATGTTCATATAACAAATGTACCGTAGTCATTTCATGGAAGTCATTCAATAAGTTTTTGACCTGAGGTGGTAGGAGATGAGGTGCAACCCTGACTGGTAATAGGTACAGTGTAATTTGTTACATGAGCACACAGAAAGTTTGAAGTTATTATCTTTTCATAGCTAGATCAATATTGATGGTTTAAGGTTCCTGAGAAGTGTGAAGTGTGAATCTTTAGAAAATTAATTAAATAAACAAATTAGTGTATGCCAATTGTTTAGTGCGCTCACATTTGTGTACTGGGTAACACTCTGTACCTGCGTGATGCAAGTTCCAAAATAACAAGAATACGCCGTGGATGAACTGAGTACTTGATTTTATACTCAAGTTTCCTTTTATACAATTTCTGTGTTATAATACCCTAATGCTGCTACCTTTCTTTATATTCTGTTACCTTGGATACTGAACAGAGTCCATCAAAGTTTCTTCACCAAAAGACTCCTTCAAATATCTCTCAAGATTTTCAGAACTGTATGGTCGACTGCCAAAGAATACTGCATTCTTAAGCCCAAAATACATCTGCTTACATTCAGCAACTGTAAAACCTGATCAATGTAAAATTAATACAATGAACAAACAGTCAGCAACAGTATATCAGAATTGAATGGTAATTGTAGTATACCATTATATATCAGTACATCATACACAGTGGACACTCATTGATTGGTTAATTGGACATCACATGATAAATCATTTGCCATATATCACTGGATGAAACCATGGCACTGTATTGGCACATTTGTGGCATGATGCCGAGTGATATCTGATTGCCATTAACTTTATTTTAGAACTGTATTTTGCAACCAAGTTTACCAAGTGTTTTTTAATAATTGAAGATAGGAATTGAATGACGGATATAAAAAATATATACAGACTTTTATTCATATCTCTTGTTAAAATATACCTAAAAGGAAATAGTATTGTTGCTGGCGATGTCACCACGGGGCATTGCCATTAGTTTAACAAGAACTCCCTAATGGCTGTTAATATTTCTATATTGTTCCCTACTAATATGAAAACTTTTTTTTAACAATAGATATTATTACAGCAAGTTTTGTAAATGTGTGTTATTACATACCATGAATTAATCCTAATGCAAGTATTCCCCCAGTGCTTGTCCCAGCTATCCAATCAAACATATCCACAATCTTTCTACCAGCAGCCTTCTCTATCGCAAGCAACAACTGTACTAATATTAATCCCCTTATTCCCCCTCCATCAAGGGCAAGAATTGCGTCCGTCTCCCTCTCACGTTTCTCCTGGGCTTGGTCCGTTTCCATGGCAACACCATCTACTGTGTCTGCACCGTCTACAGTATCCACACCTAACACTCTTGCTGTTAACAGCGTGGCAATGCTGAGTGCTAAGAAATCATCGTACACTGTGGACAAATAATATAAATGGTTAAGATGGGAAAGAGGTCACTCAAAATACATAAGTACTGATTGAGTTAATTATGATATATATATATAACATTATTGAATGTGTAGTCCATTGTTGCATGTATGCTATCACAGTTACTATGATTTCTATGAAATGGTTATGCTTATGTGTGTGTCAAATTTCATTTACATAGGTCTATGTGATGAAGCTAAAAATCACAAATCTTAAAAACATGCAGAACAATTAAAATCGGCAAAGCACAATAAGTTAATCGCACAGAAATGACTTCTTTGACAGTAATTACATGGGGCATCAAATGTCCCTAGGCTTCATCCCTTAATAACACTTTTTTTTGTTTAAATGTGTGTCTGAAAAGCATTGTATACCTGACAACGGATTGTTTTTCTATTTTGTGAGGCATTGGTGTTTAGTTTCAAGCAAACAATATCATCGTTTCAGGCTATATTCCCTATAACACCATATTGGCCAAATAGGAGTCACTCAATCCTTAAAAATTGCCATGAATACTAGATATAAGCAATCCTAGATATAAGCAATTGAAATATAATTGTGACAACCTCTAACAGTATAGTATTCACTACGTCAAGTTGTCGTCAACACTACAATAGTCTCAGAGTCTTACACTGTTCCGTGTCTGATGGAGTAACTAACTCCGGTGGTTTGCCATCATAATCCTCCCCAGGTTTACAGCCCTTGGAGCACCCCTTCATACCAGGCTCACATCTCTCAGCCCCAATAAGATGAAGAACACTCAGCATCTCAGATGATGTCCCAACAATGCTACTTAGATTGGATATGAATTGGGTAGAAGTGAGATGTCGTGGGGTTTCACCCTTGTTGTTGCGTGCATTGACATCAGCACCAAATGTTACCAAGCAGTAAACGAGGTCTAGGTTGTTTTTCTGTAAGTAAAAAATATTTAATTCTGTAAATTGCTTCGAGATGGATTCGGGTTAGCCTCCCTGTCACTTTAAATGCCATTTCGTCCTTCAATTCCAACAAGTAATTTCATAACAATCATGTCTACCTTGTGACAAACTTGATCAAGAACTAACATTTCCAAATACTATCACAATCCACCCTTAATACAACTTTTAAAAAAACCTTCTGATAAGTTCAGACTGGACATTGCTTCTCACTAGGAGGTACATTAGCCCTTCTTTTGTTGTTTGACAGCATCCATCACCGAGTGTCAAAATAAGAAATCACAATGCAATGCACGTTTCACAATGGCAGATTGGAAGCGGAATAATTTTAACCAAATTGCAATATGGCAACTCTAGGTCACTAAACTCAAGTATGATAAAGACTGAACTCTAGTTTACCCACCACTTACCTTTACAGCTGTATGTAATGCTGTATCCCCTTCAGGACCTTTAACATTCACATCAGCCCCAGCACATAACAGTGTGAGGGCGCACTCCATACGCAAACGTTTCACCATTATGTGTAGCGCAGTATCGCCAGTTTGACTGAGAGCATTTAGGTTATGCTCTTGTTTCTTGAGAATTAGGTCTAGGAATGCTGTTGATTTAGCCCAATGAAGGGCAGTGCCTCCATGCTTTGAGTCTGGTACTTTGCCTTGTGATTGGTGTCTCTCAATAATAGCTTTAGCTATCCTGGAAGTAGAAATATCAGACACATATAAAATGTCAACCTATTTGTACCAGTAGACAATATAGTGGCTTTTGCAAACCTATTTTAACCTTCGGGCATACTGATTCCATGAATTTCCCAGACTGGACTGATTCCTGGTGTGGACATTATTTTAATCATGTATTTCGGCATATTGCTTTCCCCCAATCCCAACTAAAGAAATAGGACATATAACAATTATACCATTTATCCTGGTAAAATGCAGGATTAGGTACAACGCTGTATTCAAGTCATTTCAAACATTAGGATCTAGTTCTGTATTTACTACCACCACCTGTCAGATCTTGAACAAGACAACAACAAAAATCAGGATTGATGTAGTTTACACCAGCAGTCCAGGCTGGTCCACAACAAATATTGTCTGATCAGATTGGGATCAGGGCATACCATCCTGTTGGGTTGGGGTGAAAGTATTTGGGACATCTTATCCTATGACTTACTTAGTCTGTTTCTGTTTCATAGCATAGTGAATAGGATATCCAAGTTTATCCGCTAGATCAACCCTCGATCCATGTTTGATAAACTTATGCGCCAACTCAAAGTTGCCTGCCTGTAACGCTAGATGAAGTGGTAGCATACCATCCTGATTGGTCCGGTTTAATCCGGTGCTGACATCTTTCACAGGGATTTCCTTTTCAAGTTGCTGTCAAATAAATATGATCAAATGCATTAAAATAGCAAGATACTATATAAACAGCTAAATCATCAGAATGGCCATGATAATCATTTGAACATAGTTCAAATTATGTGAGAATGTGATACATAAACCTGGAGGAGATTTTCCATGAGGAAATCATTCTAAACAAGCATTGGCATTCAACTAACTATCGCTATAAGAATTTGGTTGACATTTGTCCAAGAGGTTATGATGGCAATAATGATAAGTTCAAAAATGCATGAAGACTTTCCTAATATGCAAATAATTACTCATTGCCTGCGGAACTGCCATGAAATGTTGCATTTCAAGATATGCTGCAATAAAGCCAATCTGTTAGTGTTAGTTATTAGTTGTCAACAGCCAATAATCATTGTGAATTGTGATTAAGCACCTCTTATAATACCATGTTAGCATTTATTAGTAGTGTAATGGTAATTTATAATCAGTCCATTTAACTGATTCATTATGGTGACTAATGAAATTGTTCAACTTTTGAAAATAAGTTTCATAAATGTGACCTAACCAAACTGATATGTGAGCAATTTACAGCGTCTCACATCAGGCATGCCTCATCACTGACTCAATTTAAGAAGATGTTAAAAACTCATTTATTCTACCATCATAGTGCTGTTTAACTCTGTTTTTATGATGTTATGCTTTATTTTGTTAAGCACTGTGGTACCATTGTATAATGTGTAAGAGCACTATATAAATGCTCATTCTTATGTTCTGTTATGTTTTAGCAAAAATGGAGGATGAAAGAACTTAATTTGGAGAAGAGAGCAAAAGTAGGCTTCAAGTATGAGTAAGTATTCATGATAATACCAAGATTTAACCTATCAAAAAGCTAACATAATCAATGTTATAGTGAGTTGAATTGTGATAAGTTTTAATCCATTCATGAATATCTAGCGTCAGAATATAGATTGCATGTCCTCCAGGCTCCTACCATCAAATCTACAGAGTCCCTCTCTCCTGACTATAAGGTTTATCACGAATCGGTAAAAAGCCATTGATTATCCTATTCTTTTGCATTGTGGGATTGAAAAGGGGCAAAATATGCCCTCTTTTCTATCCCACAATGCATCAGAACAGGATAATCAATGGATTTTTCCCGATTGGCGATACGGCTTATGGATGACAAATCAGTGGATGGTAGGATCAATATCAAAGTTAATTTTATGTGTGCATAAATAGTTGTATGTGTTATTTATCAAATACACTGTGCTTAGTGAAAGAAGATGTGTGAATAGACTTAGATATCATACAAATGTGATAAAAATGAGAAATAACACAGCATTGATGGCAAGGCTCAAGTCAAGATAACTGTTTTTTTTACTTGGAGCTACTTTTTTTCAAAGTAGCACCCGGATCATGCGATTTATTGAGAACCAGGAGCTACTTTCAGTCTACCGGGAGCGGGAGCTAACTTTTTATTAAATCGATTTGGGCGATTTTTACCCCTCGGTCCCCTGCCATAGTGTCCGCTTATCTTGAGTCTTGTTTGATGGGTGTCAATAGCAGGGTGAATATTTTAAAGTGGAGTTGATGTTACTTTCATAATGAATGAGATCATTCAACACGGTTATTTTGTCCACGTCATCAAAACAACTGAACAAGCTGGTGATTTATCAAATTGGACAAAATCCAGGTTTGTCAGAAAATGGCAATATAAAAATATACCCTATATATGCAGCCTTATAACTGTAACGATCAACAAGTTAGTATTGTTTGTTAAGTTGTGTTCATAGTTTATCAATTTATTCCAGGTCACACTTATTGACCGCAAATCACAACCTGCCATAGTATGGTGAAGTGGAACAAAAATCTACTTTGCTGCCATACATAGCAAGGTAATGCAATAACTGTTCAATATTGTTACACTAACCCCACTAGACCATACAAAATCATCCAAAATAAAACTATCTCCACGCGCGTGCTGCTGCATTGGCTCGATTACGTCACCTACCGCAGGCATATGTGGCCACGAAGTTTGTGGCCGCATGTGCGCTGGGGAGTTAGCTCAGTTGATAGGGGCACAGACTTGGGTGCGAATGGTCCCGGGATCGACTCCCGGGGGGTGCTCGGTGATTTTTCGGGTTAAAAAAATGGTACTTTTCCCCCTCCCCCCGATACACGCAAAAACATAGCCGTGGGAGTTAGGGTTAATTGTTATCAGATTTTTGAAATGTCACACTATATAGCACAGTAAACATTGCAAAGTATAAACAGCTTGTTGAAGCTCAGAGCTATTTTACAGCGAACAGGAAGGAACATTATGTAGTCATGAAAATACCAATACAATGATGATGCATAACATGAACACAGGCATTGACAAACAAGACAATACAAACCATTCATTACTTAAAAAACCATCTATAAGAGTGTCCATGTTTCACAACTTATATATCAAGTACAGAGTGTTATATGCTCCCCTTGTCGAAATAATTATTAATGAGTGGCTCCGAAGCCTCCAAATAAGCGTACATGGACCAGGAGCTATTATTTTACCTTTTCAACAAAAATAGCTCCTGGTCCTGTACTTTACTGTGTAAAATTTGAAGAAGACCAGGAGCCAAAACTTGGGAACCAGGGGGTAAAAAACTCCTGGGTGCCCGCTTATTTGGAGGCTTGGTGGCTCCTAAATGGAATTAATGGATGAATTAGCTGCAAATGATCAATGTTTAGTTTACCACTGCTTAATTAGGCAACAAAAAGAAAACCATGTTCCATGGGCAGACAAACCTTTTAAAAGAAAAAATACCATGTTCTTTTGGAAAAATGTTGAGTCTGTTTGTCAAGGTTTTTAGGGGCTGATTAGATGTTTGGTTGGCTTTGTTGGCTTTTTTAAATACCATCAAAATGATAATATTTGAAGAGAAAAAATAATATTTGAAAAACGAATTGAACTTTCCGGGGAAATTTTCAGCAACAATAAAATAAAAGTATCTTAATTTTCTTTAAAAAATAATTTTAAAATAGTTTTAACCAAAAAAACTTGAAATTCTTAAATTATGGGTTGGTTGGGCCAAAGGTCATGTTCTTTTCCAAAAGAACATTGTATTTTCTTTTTCGTCGACTTATGGTGATCTATAAACAAAGTTAATGTTTTTATGGCAACCAATCAAAATGTACCGGGTAAACCCTAAGCCAATCAGGGATGTCACATGATATACTTTCAACCAATCAGATTGTTTCAGGTAATATTCTATGAGCCAATCAGAAAATATGGAAGATGATTAACCATAAACCAATCAGAATATAATGATGGTATGCTCTAAACCACCACTGTGACTAACTTACTAACCTAAAATCCCAAGTTAAGTAGTTTTCAATTTTCATCAAGTCTACATAGTCAAGTCAATCCAATTGGTCAAGTCAAGTCAAGTCACTGCTTGGGTCAAGTCAAGTCAAGTCAAACAAATTCACTGATTTTGTTGAAGTTACATCAAGTCATATTTATCATGAATATTCATTTATTACCTATCAGTCATGCTCAAACCACTTCTTGTAGTAGTATACGCTACTTGCACGGTACAGATGGAACCATTGAAAGCGAGGCTTTCCCCTCACCACACACTATCACGCCACACTGCGTCGTTGTTTCACACAGGTTTGTGCATCGCGTGACACGGTTGGGCGCCCTTGCTGAGGGGAGAGCCTCGCTTACATTCTAAAATGGCAATTGCGTGCAAGTAGAGTATAGGCATAAATGATATTCATGTAAAGCTTCAACATTTTGTTGAGAATTAATTAAGATTAGCACCACGCTCGAGTGAAGTCTATTGAAAAGTTTCAAAACCAAGTCACAAGTCAAGTCATTGCTTTCAGGGATTCAAGTCAAGTCAATGTCATTAACTTACACCTAGCACATGAAGTCCCTGCTCAGGTGCTTTGAGGTTGACTAATTCAAAATATATAATCGGTACCAAAAATCTGAGATATACATTAAATGAGCAAATTTCTTCTCCGCAGTTTGATACCTCATTCAACAAAATCGAATGGATACTTTTAAAGTTATGTCGATTTCAATGACCGTTCATGCAACAGAAAAGTGGCACTAGGTATAGGAAATCATTGATTTGTGTGTGATTTACCATAGACGGTAAAAATCAATGTTTTACCCGTCTATGGATTTACGCACTGGAAAACTCACAGCTTATCAGCTAAGACTTGTATTCTTCACAGCCAGATACACCCTTTGTCCCGCACATTGCGGTTATCACTAAAGACCCATTCATCTGTCACGTTCAGATAGCACACAGTTATCACACACAAATCAATGATTCCTATACCTAGTGCCACTTTTCTGTTGCATGAACGGTCATTGAAATCGACATAACTTTAAAAGTATCCATTCGATTTTGTTAAATGAGGTATCAAACTGCGGAGAAGAAATTTGCTCATTTAATGTATATCTCAGATTTTTGGTACCGATTATATATTTTGAATTAGTCAACCTCAAAGCACCTGAGCAGGGACTTTATGTGCTAGGTGTATATCACGTCAATACTACTCTAAACTAATTCTGACGGTAACAGATTATACTCTAACCAACTCTAAACCAATCAAAATTGTATCAGATGATCCCCCTTCAACCAATCAGAATCTATGAATGCATGTAAGCATGTTAGGATGAAACTACCCATATTTTATTTCACCTGTTTAACTGGTGATGCCGTTGCTATGTGTTCCTAGAGAGACAAATAAAATCACATCATTATATAAATTATGGCATATAAAACAGGACATTGCATGATAAAAAGAGATCAAAAGCTTTATGAAATATGTGACAATAAACAACCTTCATGTAATTGCTATTTTAATTTGATTTTTATTAATAAAAACACATTACTAATGTTAGTTGATTTTGTAAATCTTACACATGCAACAAAAATAGGATGATAAACTAACTAACTGTTATGCCTACTAGGTTGTATCACTTCTCCAAATTGATCTCATCCGTGGAAGTGGTTTGAAATGACAGAAAATCAGAACTATAACAAAAACTTACAAGAGCAAGCAAGCAAGGATAGGGGATCAATTGACACATACCGTCTACACCCAGCAGGATAATGACCCCAGGGACCCACAGGTGCAGGGTAAGGTCACTATAGTTCAATCAGTTCCAAATTGGCGAGATTTATTCATTTTTTTAGCTAACCGTGCACAAAATTAATCCAAGCGTATAAGCGTGATTTTGGCATACGCAACCGCCACACATACAATGACACTGCGCGTGACGTTCTTCTGAATTCATTCGCTGCTGTAAACAGGTTTCGCCAATTTTGAACTGACTGAACTATAATCACTATAAATTCCACTTCAAATATTACACAACAAATGTTACTTACAGCTATAATGCTAGCAGTTAATTCTGTTGGTAGTCTAGCCATAGCATGGAAAGCATTCTCACCATTAACATCTGAAATATCCACATTGACACCACACAACAACAGTTCGTGGACTATCTCTGTCTGACCAGACTCTATTGCAAGGTGCAGTGGTGTCTGCTCAAGGTCACATTGTTGACTGTTTAGCTCTCTGGAAAGTTTATTACAATATTAATTAGACTTATAGGAGGTTGAAGCTGCCTAATATAAGTGTAATACTTGAAGTATGTAACATATTGAAAAATTCTTATTCTATAAAAAAGAATTATTCAATGTTGAGAATATGTTCCTGGGTAGTGGTGGGGTACTCCTCAGACTCAGAGTCAGAGGGATACCATTGATATGTGTGTAACATCTTGAAATTCTTATTTATCCTATTTATGTTACTTATGCAACATCTTGAAATCCTTATTTATAAATTCAAATAAGATTCACATTTTTAAATGATGAATGAAGCTGTTACCAACAAAAATAGTGCTAAATGCAAATAATTGGTCTATCAACTTGAGATATCATATGGCTTTTTGTTTATTTTGCTTTCTTAAGATAGTACTGTCATCAATTGCTAACTGGTTGCAGCTCTATCACTTGAGTTTACATGAGGCGTAGTTCCTATTGCTAATCTGTATTACTGTTGTATGGTATTTTTGCTAAACAAACACATTAAAGTATGTCTATACGGCACCAACCTATGTATTATTATGTGAAGCATATTCTAGGCTGTTGCAGTTGTTAATTTAAACACCGAAACCGACACCAAAAAACACACACACCGATAATACAGAGTACACCGAAATTACCCCCCCCCCATATAAATGCCATATTCCAGTGTGAGATATGCATCATGTATGCAAGGGTTCTTCTATAATAGCTCAAATACCTATAGCTACACCAACAAGTATAATTATACGCCTTATACAACGCTGTGCTCCAAGGAAGATGCTCTGACATCATGCTTACTCTTTAACTGAGATGAAGTATTATATAAGATGATGCTATTGTGTTGAAGAAACTTAATACACTAACAATAATTTTGCTAACTACACTTCAACACATAATAAATCATAATTACTTACCTTTGGATTACAGGCACTCTATAGCAGCCTCTTATCTTAGCTGCAACACCCACATGGGCCACTGACCACTCCTTATGTTCCCTGACCACTGTACATAGCTCTTGTAGATTATTGATGTCTAAGCTATATGGACATGCAGTATAGAAAGGCTCCAGTTTGTCATGGTAGTGGACAAACTCTGCTAAGGTCTTGCTGCCTTCTTGGGCTTTAAAGAGACTGAATAAAAGCAACGTCCATCAATTACAGGGGTTATTTTATGAAATCCTTTATTATTATCATTGCTAAAAGGCAACATAGTGTTTTTTTACTTGGTGGATCCATAGCAAACACTGTCCTTTTTATAATATATCTGAACAGACTAAACAAGGGATGTCTAACAATATTTTGAATTGATTGTATCTTATTCCTAATCAGTAACTTTCAATTAATAACATGCATAATGCTAACAAGAAAGAGGTATGTTGTATGTAGAGCATGTGTGGTCCAGTGGAATAGCGCAGGACTCCTAATCATAAGGTTGTGAGTTCTAGCCCCGCTGGTGCCAATGTGTTTGTGTCCTTGGGCAAGGCACTTAGTCTACATTGCCTATTAGGGGGTTACTAGGGGTTATGTATGTTTGTTCATGTTGGTTTATGTCGCAACTTGGCGCTGATTTAGCTGCTGCCTTGACGTTGCATTGTTTAATAATGCATTTAATTTGTAATGTTGTGACAATTCAGCCGGTTGGCCGTGATGACAATAAAAATTACAAAAATTAAAAATATAAAAATATTTTTACAAAAATTTTAAAAATAGAATAAAGGGACTGGAAATGGCATTTTCATGTTCATTGTACTATGCGAGTTACGGGTGTACAATTATCATCATTTGAGCAAGCAAACATAATACATTCATCCATAGACCCTAGTACGAATCTCAGTGCACTCAAACAGCACGGCTAGCTGTGTGGCTTGCTCGATACAAATGAAGCCTGTACATTTTCCTGCTAAACAACTGCACTCTAGAAATGCCAATACAAATCATCAACGAACATCATTTTCCAAATTATTTCACTATTGAAATCAATAGGGAAAAAAGTCTACAGTGTAAAGATTCCAAGTTTGTTCTATCATGTTTTTCATACATCTTAAATTATTACATTTTTTTCAAAGATATCAATTACTTAATTTTTCAATAAGAATTAACATTCTTATTGAAAAATTACGTAACAATCATATTCAGTTTGACCTTGGCCTAAGTTTTGGGGGGAAATGGTATTTTGATCCTCTTACAAAATTCATGGCAACTTTTGAGTTCCTGCAATAAAACACTACGGCAACTCGCATGTTATGATACAGTAGCGATACAATTGGCAGTTAATGCTGTTTCCAGTCCTTTATTCTATTGTCCCTGGTTGCGTTCAACACCTTCAGACTTTGTCAGGCAACTGTCCCTTCTGGTAGACAACACAGAACCCTGTGAATTCCCTGGTTCTATGCTTGTGGCAGTTGAAAGCAGTCCCCTTTTCTTATTCATTGGTGGTTGTTCATTCTCTCCCAGATTGCTTCTGTGATTTTCAGTCAAGTCTTGCAACATCCTCTGTTTTGAACCTCAGTCCACACTCTTTTAAGTACAAATACACAGCTGAATATAGTGCGTCATTAAAGCTAGGCCTGCAATGTTGATTGACCTAGGCCTTTAGCGTCACCTATCACATGATCTACCCAACAGGCCTGTTGCCTGACAAAATCCAACAGTGTGGGATGCAATGAAGCACTTGTTAAAAGTAAGTGCAGTAAATTGATTTATAGTTTATTCATCTCGTCATCAGTAGTTTACCCATCTATACTCTGTGGGTGAACAGTCTTACCAGAATGTTTCCTTTCTCCCATCAGCTCTGGTGATGGCCAACACAGCCTCATACTGCTTGTTCTTGACATCATGACGAAGTTGCATTGAATCAGCAGAGAGAATCACGGGCCAACCTTTGTAACGCGCATCGGCATTATCAATTTTTCTAACCTGTAGAAAGTCATAGAAGTAGGACAAATCAATTCAAGGTATTATTATTTTGTTAAGTCACATATAGGTGAAATGTCAAGATGTCAATAGCTTCTGATCCATAAACCAAAACACAGATGAGTGAAGAACAAGTTGAGTATTTTACTCTCCAAAATTTCTCAAGATGAGAAAATCCAAAATATACTACCTAAATTAAATAAACAATTATCTAACTACCCTCCAACCCCATTTTCAAATTCATGTTACACTATGGCAGGCTTATCAATTTCCTTCATCTTCAGCCAATATAAAAATGCTATTTAATTTAGCTCTACCTGAGTGCTAATTATGTCAAATACAGTAAACGTTAGTTCTGCAAATAAAGGTCTGGTTTGCCGATATTTACCTTGTAAGCATAAGCTTCTGTAATGGGGATACTACTTGCAGCAAAATTCAACACCTGACCAAACATCTGTTTGAAGGACATCTTGATGAATGGACCAAGCAGGCACAAAGTCTCTCGAAATGGAAATCTTGATGAATGGACCAAGCAAAAGGCACAAAGTCTCTCGAAATATAGATTTTATCACGCTCTATGAAGAAAAATAATAAGTAATAGCTCCCACGTGAGTAAATGCGAAACGACAAATCCAACTGTTCCATTGGGTAGTTTTGGGAATAATATATCATGAGGAGGGCCTCATAAGGGGGAAACCAAAAGAATTAAACAATTGTAGGGACATGGTGTGCCCAAAATGGTGTGCCCAAAACTAGACATTTGAAACCAATTTTAAGCTCAGTTTAGGTGATTATGACATTAAAAATCAACATGTTCGACAGTTTTGGGAGAAATGGGGTGGGGCTTGGATCGTAATGGGGGAAGAATGTCAAGTTTTAAGTATACAAATAAAATTAAAAAGTACATATTAAAAGAATAATCACACTAAAAAATGTCATTTTTAGAAGTTATCTGACCCATTTGAACAGACAATTTTTATATTTTCAAATGGTTGATTTATGGGTCAGTCGGTTGGCAGCTGTAGCATTGAAGTTGTGGGGGAAGAATGTCTATCCTTCCTGACCTAGGCTCTACAAAATCACTTCACTCACTCGGTCTCAGGCTTGCTACACTTAGGCCAAAATTTTTTTTTTTGTTATATTGGCGTAACCCGCCCGACCCTAAAAATACGCCCGACCCTACACTTTTTTTTTTTTTTCAGTGAAAAAAAAAAAAAAAACCAACCGACCGACCCTAAAAAATAAAAAAATGAAAAAAATAAATGTTTTTTCTCGAACGAAATACGACGGTGCTCCTCGAATAAACGGAAATTCCTTCCGAAAATATGGTTTATTGTGTTTTATTTGTATATAGACTTGTACTGAGGGGTACTTCTAACAAACAATAGGGAATGTTTAAACTCGGTTAACATTGTTCAAAAACAGCTGCTAAAAAAATAAAAAAATAAAAAATAAAAAAAATAAAAATCCCTACCTACTACCCTATTTTTGTTCAGCCCGTTACGCCAATATAACAACAACAAAATTTTGGCCTTACACTACCGTAAAACGGGATGGATACGGAGAGTTCTAACATTCTCCAGATTGTAGTTCTTGAAATGTTGCCCCATGAGCCAAACGTTTTTGGGCATATTATGTCCACCCATAAATGCCTTTAAACTGCCACTATAAAAGAATCTCACATTAATAGATGTACAATTGCTTCCTTGTGCTACATGTATTTCCATACAATGTAACATTGTATGGAATTAGCATAAGGAAGCAATTGTGTTGCAGTTAATATATGAAGAGGTATTTTGCAAAAGGGCCTACATCCACTTTGGCTCTTATTGAGAAAAAGTCAAAAAACTGTTTCTAAATATTCAAATTGAGCAATTGAAAAACTGAATGGATTATGAAAGAGGTACACTACATACTAATTGAAATTGAAATAAATTTTAAATGTGCTAGTTTAAAAAAAAAATTAAATCATGTTTACATTTTTTGAAAATTTGGATGTACCGTATTATCCCTATTAAGCGCCCAGGGCGGTTAACCAAGTCATTTTGGGTGGGCGCTTATTTGTATACTGATTTACAAAGTTGTTGACCATCAAGGTTGCAAAATTCAGCAACCTTTACGTCCAAAGACGATGTTTTGCAATTCAAGATGGCGGCCTCCATGAATGACAACAAACGCGAAACGTGCGTATTTCGGATGGTTTCTGTTGCTGTTTAAAGGCTTAACACATGGTTTAAGTTCACTTTTGGAACACAAAACAATATGTCAAGTATGTCTGAAGTTAAAATAACCATAATTTCCCCTTTATTTTCAAGCAATTTGTAGTCCGAGATTTAGTGTGATGTGAGTAATTTTTAAGTAAGCTTATTTTTTAGGTGGGCGGTTAATTAGTATATATTTTTAAAGTCACCTGAGAAAAAGGGGGTGGGCGCTTATAAGGTCCTGGGCGCTTAATAGGGATAATACGGTAGGCCCTTTTGCAACAAAACTCCATCTGTTTGTACATAAAGAAAAAATACCACACACAAAAAATCATTTATTTTAATCATTTCAAATAAATAAGTTTGATATTGAAATGTATAGGTCACAATCATATGTTTCAAGGAAATAAAGTCATTTTTTTCAAAAATACCTACATCTCATTGTAAACAGCCATTGAAGTTGTTGTTTTGTTGCAAAAGGGCCTGTATCCCGATTTAATTCTGGATACAGGCCCTTTTGCAACAAAACAACAATTTCAATGGCTGTTTACAATGAGATGTAGGTCTTTTTGAAAAAAATGACTTTGTTTCCTTGAAACATATGATTTTTCCCTATACATTTCTATATCAAACTCATTTTTTGAAAAAATGCACCAAAGCCCTTTTGCAAAA